>PVKB01005809.1:0-72771 GCA_004027205.1 Ctenodactylus gundi
GCCTGATTTATTTTACTTAGCATTATGGACTTAAGGTGCAGCCATTTTTCTACAAATGACTCAGATGTATCCTTCTTTATGGCACAGTGGTACCCCATTGTATACATACTTTATCTTCTTCCCCCTTCATCTGTTGATGAGCACATCGGCTGCTTCCGAGATGCACCTGTTATGAGCCGAGCCGTAGAAACGGGACTCTTACGGCTTCCTTAAGGGGAGAGTGCATCGGGCACGATGAACGCCGTGTCCCTGCTGGAGGAAGAGAAGCAAGATGGAGAGGGGGTGGGAAGGAAAGAGGAAGGAAGGAAGAAAAGCCAGCCAGGCTGGAACAGCAAAAATAAGAGACAGGTGGAGCTGGGCCCAGTGGCACACACCTGTCATCCCAGCACTCTGGGAGGCTGAGGCAGGAGGATAGCAAGTTCAAGCCCAGCCTGGCAACTTAGTGACTTAGAAAGACCCTGTTTCAAAAATCAAAACCAAACAAATGGTCTGGGGATGGAGCTCGGCATGAAGGGAACATGTAGACACTGGGCAGACGAAGCCCCTCCGGGCGCATTAACTACATGCCCTCTTGGGGTGGAGCCCTTTCTTCCCTCGTGGGTTGGACTGTGTTTATCTGCACACAGATAAGCTGCCCGCACACTAGACAATGCTGGTGACAGGGACAGTGACAATGATGACAATAACAGTTACCACCGATTATGACACCAGTAGCCGACATCTACTGAGGCCCCACCACAGGGCATGTACTTGCGTGTTGCATGCTAACGTTTTTATCCGCATGACCGCTTGGTGACAGCCAAGGCCAAAGGCCGAGGTTGCAGCTGGGGAGGCAGGTCAGGAGTTACTGCTGTGTGCACCTGCGGGTGGGGATTGCAGACCGGCAGGGCGAGTGCAGCGCCATCTTGGCACGAGCCCCGGGTGCCACCCTTAGCTTGCTCTCTCAGCTCCATGGCTAGCCTGGCCTCTCCCCACCCGGCTGGACTGAATACACTCCCATGGCGAGCGCGGGACGCAGAAACCCAGGCCTCCCTCAGGGTGGCACCTGGCGCTGGGCACCCCTTTCTCCGTCGGCCCTGGCTTGGGTGAGCTCTCCCTCCATGCTGAGGTCTTTGGGTCTGTCCTGCCCACGGAAGCATGTGCGTGCGCGCGCGCGTGTGTGTGTGTGTGTGTGTGTTTGTGTGCGCGGTACTGGAGAGGGAGCTGGGTCCTTCACACTCAGCCCATTTTTACGGATTTTTATTTTGAGACATGACCTTGCTAAGTCACTAAGTTGCCCAGGCTGGGCTCCAACTTGTGATCCTCCTGCCTCAGCCTTCCAGAGTGCTGGGATTACCGGCCTCCACCACACACCCGGCCTAGAATATTCCTTGCATTTTCGTAGCACGAGGCACGGACTAGCTAAATCAGAAGGTCTCTGGACCGCTCTACTTTATAAACAGATACATAGATGGTTCCACGGGGTACCACAGCTCCAGCGCTGTTGGGGAGACTGGCAAGCGAAAGCGGTGTGCCATCTCCACCTTACTGTGTGACCTTGGGGCCAGCCACTTGCCCTCTCTGTGTCCCGTCTCCCGCGGTGGGATCATAATATCCACCGCCCAGCGGCGCTTGGAGCATGAATGAATGATTATCCCGAACGCCCTCTGAGAGCCTGGGACAAAGGTGCCATGTTAATACACAGTACCCCTCTTTTTCTTCTCCTCATTAGTATTATTCAGACCCAGATGGCATGATTAGGGCGGGTGATTGACAGCTCCGCACAGCCCCATTCACGGGTGTCAGGGGGCCAGGCGGTAGTTACCACAAGCAAAAACCACGTTTCAAACAAACGCCCAGGGACCCTCCAATCGCGCGCGCCTCGGGCTGCTATTAGAGCCGCGGCAGCTGCGGGGGCCACGCGGGGAGACGGGCAGGAAAATGCCCCCTGCCGCACAAAGGCGGCGGCGCGGCCCGGCCCGCTCGGGCGCGCACAATCGCGCCGGGCTTTGTAGACACTGGGAGGCCTCCGCCGGAACGGGCGCTTGAACTCCAGCCACGGCTGCAGGCGGGGCTGCAAAGGGCTTTGTTGCTGTTGCTGCCGCGTTAATGACCCAGCTTGGGGCGCCGCCGTCGCCGCCGCCGCCCGCCGATGAGTTTTCTGTGACAGAAAAATTAGTATAAATCTTGGGCAGTTGGGACAGCCGCCCCGCGATGGTGGAGGCCGAGGGAAAGGGTGGAGGTGGCTGCGCGCGTAAACCAGCGTGTCGTAGACAGGTCCCTCGTCTTTGTCGACTGCAAAATTAACAGAGTAAACACACCGTGGCGTCCGGGGACTGGGCAGGAGGATCCCGAGTTCGAGCCCTGCCTAAGCAACTTAGTAAGACCCTGCCTCGATAAAACCATAGAAAGAGGGTTGGGTGGGGCTCGGAGCAGAGGGCTGGGTTCCATCCCCAGTGCTACAGACAGAGAGAGACAGGCAGACAGACAGAGAGAGGCAGAGGCAGGGTCAGAGCAAAAGTAACTTCTTGACTTTAGGTCCTTCCTGTAGGTGTTAGAATTTATTCCAAATTCTAAATGGGCTAAACCATCTATGTCTAACCTGAGGGGTTTCTTCCCCTTTGTGTCTGTCTTTCTTTGTCTTTTCTTCTGAGACAGGGTCTCACTCTGCAGCCCAGCTTGGTCCTGAACTCACTATGGATCCCAGGCTGGCCTTGGACTCATGGAAATCCTCCTGTCTCAGCCTCCCGAGTGCTGGGATTACAGGTGTGCGCCATCACACCGGCTTATGTGGTGTTGGGGAATCGAACTCGGGTGCTTAGAGCTTGACTCAGAGTTGCTAGGCAAGTGCTTCAACTGCTGAGCCATTCCTCCGGCCCCCCTGTTTGTCTTTAATGTTATAATAAAAATTTTATTTAAAAAGTTTGAACTACTTACACAGATATTATATGTCGCCCAGGTTCTCTTCATTCGTTAAAAAAAAAAAAAAAAACAATAGTTTAGATTCCCCCACAGAAGAGAAAAAAGAGGGCTGGAGGAATGGCTTAGCGGTTAAAGCACTTGCTTAGCAAGTGCTAAGTGAAGCGCTAAGTACCTGAGTTTGATTCCCAGCACCACATAAACTGGGTGTGGTGGCCCACACTTGTAATCCCAGCACTCAGGAGGCTGAGGCAGGAGGACTGCCTTGAACTCAAGGCCAGCCATGAGCTACATGGTGAGATCAGGACTAGCCAAGACTACAGAGCAAGATCTTGTCTCAAAAAAAGTGTGTGTGTGTGTGTGTGTGTGTGTGTGTGTGTGTGTATGTATGCATTTGTCTATATCATGAAGTTTGATGATTTTTGAATAATTTATATATACATATTTCTAATCACTGCATTTTTAAAGGAATAAAACAAAAATGGGAAAAAAGTGCATTTTGAAATTTTACAAGTACCTCCATAGTTTACTTGGGGAAGTAAAAGGAGATGGTATGGAAGTCCAAAATTTTTTAAATTTATTTTTGAGGCAGAGTCTTGCTGTATAGTCCAGGCAGGTCCTCAGTTCACCCTGTAGCCCAGCTGGCCTCAGGTTCACAGCAATCTGCCTGCCTGAGCCTATAAAGTGCTGGGATTACAGGAACACGCCACCCAACCAGTTCTGTGGTGGAGGGAACTGAACTCAGGGCCTTGTGCTTGATAGGCAAGCAGTCTAACTGCAAAGTCCAAAATATTTTAAACTGAGAGAAAATGAAACAATCACACAAAAATGTAAAATGCATTTGAAATTGAATTAATAGATAATCAGAACTTAAAATATATTTATAAAAGATCAAAAGAAAGTAAATTTGCCATCTATTCAAGATGCAAGGTGAAACACAAAATAATAGAAGAAGCCTAAAATGGGTAGAGTCACAAAAATTATGACGGAGCAGTAGAAATCAATGAAGAGCCAGGCCCTGTGGTGCAGGAATACCATACCAATCCCCCTAGAGGCTGAGGCAGGAGGATCACAAGTTGGAGTCCAGTATAAGCAATTTAGCAATTTGGTGAGATGTTGTCTCAAAAAAAAAAAAAAAAAAAAAAAAAAAAAAGGCTGCGGGCATAGCTCAGCAGTTAAAGTGCTTGCCTAACTTGTGCAAGGGGCTAATTCAATTCCCCAGCCAGTTCTACATAAGCCAGGCATGGTGGTGTAACCCCAGCACTTTGGGAGGCCTACTCAGGAAGAGTGCCTTCAGTTTGAGACCAGCCTGGGCTACTTAGTGAGTGCAGGAGGGACCAGTCTCAAAAACAAAAGGGCCTGAGGATATAGCTCAGCGTGAAGGCCCTCGGTTTGAAAGAAAGAAAAAAACCAACCAAGAATAGCTAAGACAGTTTGGGAGGGGAAACTGGAGAACTCCATATCGCCTGAGAATAAACCACGCTGTGAAGGCACAGCCAGTAAGATGTGATTCTTTGGTGCCACAGGCGATGCACCCAGCGCCACCTCAGGCCAACACACCTTTGGAAACTTGACATATTGCCAAGGTGGTGAAGTTTCACTCTTAAATCGCTGTTTCTCAAACACCAACAAAACCTACAACTCTGGGGAAAAAAAAAAAAAGACTCGTGCAGGCTTTCCTACTGTCACAAAACCGTGCTCACTGAAAGATTGGTTGGAGCATTGCAAACCCGTCTTTACCAAGCCAGGAATGGACCTGGGAGCCGATTGGTTTATTTTTTCTTTCCAAATAGCACCTGTCTTTTGCTGTTTCAAAGTGCGCTCTACATTATCCAGCAGTTCTGAAGGGGTGGTGACCTTCTGTCCTCTGGGAGGAGAGCTCCTGGCGGGAAGCCCAGGAGAGCCTGGGCAGGCGGGCGACTCCTCAGACAGACTGGGAGCCTTTATCTGGTAGCCATACCACCCAAGCGCACACACACGCACATACGCGTATACCCTGGAACTTACCCAGGGGAGAGCAGCGACAGCTATGAGGAGCTGTGCCAGAGCTGGAGGACTGCGTTCTTGCTACTCCCAGCTTCCGTTTTCTCACCTTTATAAGTGGAATGAGCTGAGCCCAGGAGCGCGGCCTGTACCCAAGCACTCTGGGAGGCTGAGGCGGGAGGATCCCAGGCTCAAGGCCAGGGTGGGCACACGAGTGGCTCAGCAAGACTTCGTGTCTTTGTCACTTTCTTCCTGCCAAGACATAATACCCAACACCCATGACTTAGGGGAGGGGAGGCTTATTTTAGGTGACAGTTTTGGGAGGTCTAGGTTCATGCCTAGGCAGCCGGCAGTGGTGTGACAGGCCTAGCTGGGGAGAAAGTGCTCAGGGTATGGCCAGAGAGGAAGGTCACAGTGAGAGGAAGGTCACAGAGTGAGAGGAAGGACAGGGCTGTGCATGTCTTACCAGCTCAGCCCAGGGGCTGTCCCCCTTCACACCAGGCTCCACCTCCTAGCCACAGAAGAAATCCAAGGCTATTCCCCTGCGACTGGGTCAGCTTCCACACTGAGGTTTTTGGGAGGTATTCCACACTCAAACCCTAGCACCTTATCTCAAAAAATAAAAATCAAATAAGCTGGGGGTGTATTTCAGCATAAAGGCCCTGTGATCAATCTCTAGAATCACAGAGAGAGAGAGACAGAAAATCAAGTGGATGGTGTCTACTTCACCAAGCTATCGCGAGAATTAAATCGTTCTCTTTGAATCATCCATCATCTGTTGTATCCAGCAACTTTGTTCATTTCTAACTTTGGAGTCATGCCTAATTATATTATTTGTTTCCTCAACCTTGCCTACAAGGCCTGAAATTCTGTCCTCACAATATTGGGGAAGAGCACAAAAATTATGACGGAGCAGTAGAAATCAATGAAGAGCCAGGCCCTGTGGTGCAGGACTACCATACCAATCCCCCGAGAGGCTGAGGCAGGAGGCGTTCCCCTGCTGTCACATACATTTTTCATATGCTCAATTTTATCTAGATTTCTTTTTAGATTTTCCACTTCTCTGTTAGAATGTTCCTTCATATCTTGCATTTCTTTATTTACCTCAGCCAACTTTTTTATTTGTGGCTTCAATCTGCTCAGTGAGCTTTGTCTCCACCAGGATCATTACTTTCTTAGTAAGATCCTCTTTAAGTCTGATGATCATTGCCTGCATTTCTTTGAGAATATCTTGTTTGAACTAGCTGTTTGATTCATTTATTTGCTTTTTGACTTCCTACCCTATGGATTCCACTACTTCAGAGCCCATGCCATTGGTTTCTGGGGTCTCAGTCATCTCTGTGGATGCCCTGTTGCTCTGCCTTCTTCCCATGTTTCTGGTGTTGAAGGACTTCACTTTAGATGCTTAGCTGAGAGGTTTCTTTGAAGGGCTATGACAGTGTGTGGTGGGGAGCCACAATTCCTCTTGGTTCTGTCCTGGGAGTAGGTAGCAAGGGCAGACCTAACGGTCTGATGACCTCTGAGGTGTCTTGTTCGCCCCCAGCACCCTCAGCAAAGCTCTCCCACCTGTCCTGGCTTCCCTCCCCCAGGCCAAGGCTGTCCACCCTTGGAGGTGTGCCCACCACACTGAGCAGTTCAGGAGGTCAGTGGCCTTTTTTATCCTCTCTGCAACTGCCTCTTGTGCCAGTTTCTTTTTAGGCACTGTTTAAGGATGATCCCAAAAGCTCTGATGTGCTCTTCTGAGCTTTCTTTTACTCGAATCAGTTCAGTCTCAAGTTCTTTTTTTTAAAAAAATGGCTTCCACTTACCTTATTGCCTGTTATGGCTGCTGAGCACTGTTTCTGGTCTGGGGTCCCGGGGGCCTTTTTCAGGGGGAGTGCACATTGCATTTGTAATATACACTACCCACAGGTTTGTTTTTTTACAAGGCTGGGGCTACCAGCTGCTTACTATTCCTACTTCTCCTGGATTCGTGCTTACCTCAGTCTGAGGTTCTGGTCTCCAGGGTTTCCTTCGTCTGTGGTCTTTGGGTGCCAGCAACTCAGGACCGCGCCAAGTCAGCTGCTGTTTTTCTCCACTTCCGATATGACTTCAGAATTTCTGACCTTCCTGTGGTCTCCTGTCAGTTTTGGGGGCACTGCTTCCTTTCTTCGCTCAGTCAGATGTTTCTGGCTCCATGCAGACTTTCCTTCATCTCCCCCTTTTCTTTTCCACAAGTTCATCTTCTCACATTCTTCTGTATCTCTTTTGATGAGCATAATAGTCTCCAGGTGTGTCCATTTTCCTACAAATGACCCACATTTGTCATTTTTTATGGCAGAGAAGTACTCCATTGTATATATATGCCATATCTTCTCTATCCAGTCATCTGTACTCAAGCATATTGGCTTCATCCAAGATTTGGTTATTATAAGTTGTGCTGCTATGAACATGAGTATGCATGTACCACTATAGTATGATGACTTTAGCTCTTTTGGGAAGATACCCAGAACAGGTATAGGTGGGTCAATTTTCTGAGGAATCTCCATACTGCTTTCCATAGTGATTGTGCCAGTTTACAGTGCCATCAGCAATGCATGATCCTTTACATTGAGGACCTCCAAAACTGTACCTGAAGACTCCTAGACATAATAAACAAATTCAGTCAATTTTCAGGATATAAGATCAATACACAAAAATCAGTAGCATTCCTCTACAGCAACAATGAAAACCCAGAGAAAGAGATCAGAAAAACAATCCCACTCACAGTCACCTCAAGGAAAGCTAAATACCTAGGAATCTACCTAGCAAAGCAAGTGAAGGACCTCTCTACTGAGAACTACAGTACTCTGAAAACAGAAATGGAAGAGAATTTGAGAAAATGGAAAGATATTTCCTGTTCCAGGATGGGCAGAACCAACATTGTCACAATGGCCATACCATCCGATCTTTAAGGCCCCTACTCTCTTCGACATGTGGTTGGACACCTTCCTGCCACCAGTTTTGAATGGAATCAACACGACTCAATGTAAAGAATTGAGGCAAGTCCACTTGATAGTGTACTGCAGTATTAAATCCGAGCTGTCAAAGACTGAGAGGAGACCCGTTCAGGAGATCACGATTTCCTTTTTAAAGCTGGGAGAATGTCAGCTCTGCATGGAATCTCACTTCTGCCCCGGAGTCTGAGCGCCACTGTGAGGCACATCAAGACACTGGGAGTGCGTGCACCGGAGGGACAAGGGGTGGTGTCACCCCTGCCAGTGAGGTCGCGTTCATTTTTTTCTTGATAGCTTTCTGTACTTCACAGTTTTCTATAATAAACTGTGCATGGGGTGCAGGCCTGTTATCCCAGCACTCTGCGAGGCCGGGGCAGGAAGGTCATAAGTTTAAGACCAGCCTGGGTAACTTAGTGTCTTAGGGAGGCCTTGTGTCAAAATCAAACATAAAAATGGGCTGGGGATGAGCTCCATCCCCAGTACCACACAAAAACGATTCTCTATGAAGAATGCATTTTGTTTTTGTAATTAAAAAATATTACAAAGGTCCCCAATGTTTTCTGTACAGGAGAAATGTGGTATGCAGTGTCAGCCCTGGTGCTGGGGTGCAGGCAGCCCAGGCACACCCCACTCCACCCTGAAGGCTGCCTACTAAGTGTCAAGTTCTTGTGGCCACCCTGGAATATTTCAGTTGCATTGACCTTTGTGTCAACTAAAGTTCTCGTGACTTACTCCCATTATCTTCTGTCAGTAGTTTGAATAACTGAGGGTTTCTTTTTGTTTTATTTAGCCAAAATTAAGAACATTGTTTTCTTCCCTCAGTTAAGTTCCATTGTGTTTGTTTTGGCTTCTTGTTCAAGGCAAACCATGCTCTGCTCTGTCTGTTACTTAACCTGTATTTTGTGTCAGTCCTCACATATGTGTTAGCATACTGCTCACGTCATTGAAAGGCATATTTGAGAGAACATGGCCTGCCAGAGCCCCAGACCCAGGGTGCAGGGCTGTCCTCCCAGGACTCTGGAAGCTTGAGGCAGGAGGATTGCAAGTTTGAGCCCAGCCTGGGCAACTTAGTGACTTGTTGAGACTTTCTTGAAATAAAAAAATAAGCCCCCAGGGAAATAGCTCAAAGTGAAGGCCTTGGGTTCAGTCTCCAGCCCCTCCACACCCCAAAGAAACAGAAAGGACAGGCCAGAGTAAGCCTGCTTTGTGCTTCTCTTTGGGTGGACACAGATCTGTTTCTAGACACAAAGATCCACCCAGCTCCCCTTCCATCAACCTGCAGACTACTCCCAGTCATTCATCTTAAGAAATCTTTTGTCTGACTGAAGGAATGGTTTAGTGGTTAGAGTGCTCTCCTAGCAAGTTCTAAGTCGAGCACTAAGTACCTGAGTTCAATTCCACAGCACCACAAATGCCGGGCGTGGGTCCACACACCTGTAATCCCAGCACTGGAGAGGCTGAGACAGGAGGATTGCTGTGAGTCCAAGGCCAGCCTGGGCTCCATAGTGAGTTCAGGACCAGCCTGGACTACAGAGTGAGGCCCTGTCTCAAATTTTTTTTCTTTTGTCAAAGATTTGCTGAAAGATTCAGTGCCTCTTTGTAACTTTTGGCCTCTATGGGGGGCAGAGAGTACTGGGAGTGGAACCCAGAGCCTTCACACTGAGCCACATCACCAGCCTTTTTAGCTTTGATTTGGAGACAGGCTATCTGTAAGTCACTGGAACTTGCGATCTTCCTGCCTCGGCCTCCCAGAGTGCTGGAAAAGCAGGACTGCAACCTTGGCTACCTTTCAAGAAAAGACCAAACATGAGACAACGGTTGTAGCCACACGCCTGGTTGCTCTGCAGAGCAAAGATGGCCGCCTTCTCAGCCAGCTGACTGCCGTCTTTTTCCTGATGTGGGGTGGGGTTCTCCGGGACCAAAGGTAAGAAGTCCTGTTACAAACCTACACACTGCCCGTCGACAACTCTGGACCGTCCTGTTGCTAATCCCTTGGCATGACTCCTGGGATTCCCTAGAGGGGGCTGGGTCGGGGGGTGGGGTGGTGGCTCTGGGACTCTGTCACCAGGCCTGGCATCTCTGAGGCCTGGGAGCAGGGTGTGGTGAGCGGGCCGGGGGATCACGTCCCCTGTGGCACTGTCCTCTTGCCCATGTCGTCTTGGGTTCTGACCTCTCCTCTCTGGAGATCCTTCCCAGCGATCGAGGGATGGAGGCCGGAAGGAGATGCGTAACCTGCTTGTTTCTACCATCTGGGGTTGCTCCTTGGCCCTCGCTGTGCAGTGGCCCTGCCCTCCCCCATTCTGTGGGAGCTGGGGACAGGCGTGGGAGATGCTCCTCCGGCTCACGGCGGGGAGGGTTGTAAGTCGCCACGCAGAGTCCCAGGCTGCTGACGCTAGCCACTGGCCAGCAATGGGGCATCTCTGCTTTTCTTCTCAATTGTGTCCCTCCTTTCATTTATAAAGATGTATTTATTTTTAATTGTCACTGTGGGTGCCACACAGGGCCTTTGCACTGAGCTACATACATCTCCAGCCAATGTTTAGTTTGGGTTTTGAAAGAGTCTCCTAAGTTGCTGAGTTGCCCATTTGAGTTGGAAGTTATGATTCTCCTGCCTCAGCCTCCCAGAATGCTGGGATGAGAGGCCTATGTGCCGCCTTTCCTTCTGAACGGCCTCTCTGAGTACGGAGGGTGCTGCCTGGCTTTTCCACTGGCTTAGGCTCCCCCTCTCTGCAGCTCTGGCAGGACCGCTAGAGACTTATAGTGCCAGAATTTGGTTTTGGAAAGACCAGCGCTTAATACGCCTTCTCTGTTCTTTCTACCCGTTACAAAACCCAAGTGAAAACAGCAACAAAGCTCTTAGGCTTGCTTTGGGCAAGGGACGTTCAGTCAGCAGCCGGCAAAGGCGCTGGGCATTCTAGGGTCCTCACTACAGTGTTCCCTGGAAGCACATGACCGTCAAGGGAAGGATGAGAGGGGCTTGCCAGGGGTAAGATTTTCCAGGGAAAGCCAGGTGTGGTGGCCCAGGCCTGTCATCCCAGCACTCTGGGATGCTGAGGCAGGAGGATCACAAGTTCAAGGCCAGCTAGGACAATTTAGAGAGACCCTGTTTCAAAATCAAAAATAAAACATGGGCTGGGAATGTAGCTCAGTGCAAAGGCCCCAGGACCAATAACTAGTACGGCAACAAAATAAAAATGATAAAAGCTAAGAATATAACTCTGTGTGAAGACACTGGCTTTGATCCTCAGGGTCACAGAATAAACACACGAAATCAACACATAAAGAAAATCAAGGATAAAACCAGCGTTATTGACACTAAAAACTAGAATGAATGAGAAAGGTTAGTAGAAAAATGTTAGCTCCCCGAGCCACGGAGTTCAAGCCGTCCAGCCTTGAGATGACCATCGAGTCCGCCTGGTCCCATGCCTTCTTTGATAGACGGGGAAATTTGGGCAAAACAAAATCCGAAGCTGCCCCTCCACCCCCTGCAGCAAGGCAGAGCTAGAAGGCACTGTGGCCTCTTTGCGTCCCCATGAACGCATTCAAATCTCCGGCTCGCACCCGTCACGTCCCAGGTCCCTGAAAGCGCTCCCAGACCCTTGTCAGTCATCTCTGAAGAAAGCGCCGAGAATGGAGGACTGTGAACCGACGGAGGAGACAAAGTTGTCCCCATTTTCAAAGGGGGAAAGGGGCACATTACGAAAAACGATAAGCCACTCGGCCTGACAATTATCCCTGGCAGAACTCTAGAGCGGAATTTTAAAAAGCTGTTTACGCCCCAAACATGGTGGTAATAATCAGAAAGGAAGGGTACTAACCCACAATTTCAGCACTTGAACCCATCAAGGGAACCGATGACGGAGGAGACTGCCTCTCGTCTTTAGAAAAGCAGAGACGCTCAGAGCCAGCCCCCAGATCTCAGCGACAAAGCGTGCCTCCCTTTGTGCCTTCTGGGAGAGCGACATGAGACTGGGAGACCCAACAGGCATCAAAGACATCCTTGCTTTCAGCGTGGCCTTTGACAAGATCTGTCATAATTACCTTGTGGTAGGACAAGAGCTGGCAGAGGGCCTGGAGTGTGGGGGACACTAGGACTGGGTGAGGATTTCACCTACTGCAGACTAGCTAGTGAGCAGATGCCCCACAGGACACCATGGGGCTGGCTGGGAAGGGCTCCCTGCCACCTGCCCTGCCAGGGTGCCTTCTCTGGGACACAGCAGACCATTGTCAGGTCTGTCTGCTTTTCTTTTCTTTTCTTTACTTTACTTTTCTTTCTCTTTCTTTTCTTGTGACACTGAGCATCAAGCTCAGGCCCTTCACACTGAGCTACAACCTCATCCCATTTTTTTTTAAACTTTTGATTTTGAGACATAGTCTCACTAGATTGCTAAGTTGCCTTGATTGAGCTGGAACTAGTGATCCTCCTGCCTCAGCCTCCCCGAGTGCCCTTGCCACTGGGCCTGGCCAGATTTTCAGAGGACATAGACAAAGATGGATAGTACAAAGGATGTCAGATAATGTGACAGAGACAGGTAAGGCTATAACAGGAACTCTTACTGAGCACTTACTGTTTGCTGTGAACTGTGCTGAATACACTCTGTGCACAGAGCTATCTCATTAATATTGTATCTCCCCACAAGGAACATAGAATTCTCTCTCTCTCTCTCTCTCTCTCTCTCTCTCTCTCTCTCATGTGTGTGTGTGTATTGAGACTTTTGCACTGAGCTACATCCACAACCGTTTTTATTTTTTCAGACTGAATCTTACTAAGTTGATAAATTGCCCAGGGTCTTACTTTGTAGTCCAGGCTGGTCCTACTCACTATGTAGCTCAGGTTGGCCTTGAACTCATGCTTTAGCCTCCTGAGTGCAGGGATTACAGGTGTGTGCTACCATACCCAGCTAACTTTTATGTGATGCTGGGGAATTGAATCCAGGGGCTTGGGTACTTGAGGCAAGCACTTTAACCACTGAGCTATGCTCGTAATCCTAATATCTCCATTTTAGAAATGAGGAAATTGATATTTTAAGAAATCCAGTCTTTTGCCCATGATGACACATTAACTTGGAAGGACAGGGGTGTTTAGAATTTTGGGTCCTGGTACATCTGGCATCAGAGCTTGAAATAAATGATTCTTGGCAATTTTAGTTAGGTTTGGTGGCACATGTCTGTAATCCTAGTACTCTGGGAAGCTGAGGCAGGAGGATCACAAATTTGAGTCCAGACTGAGCTGTTTATTATATATTGATATTTATTGTTATTATTTGTACTGGGGATTGAGCCCGGAGCTTTCCCACTGTGCTACTTCCCCAGCCCATTGTTAGTTATAATTTTGTGACAGGGTCTCGCTAAATACCCAGGCTGGGCTCGAAGTTGCTATCCTCCTGTCTCAGCCACCAACAGTGCTGGGATTATAGAGCAATGCCACCAGGCCCTGTTCAGATTGAGCAATTTAGTGACTTGGGAAGATCCTGTCTCAAAATGAACTATTTTTAAGGCTAGGGATGTATGTAACTCAGTGAAAATTCCCTGGATTGAGTCCCCAATCCTACAAGAAAAGCAAGCGTTCACTTGCTGGAAAGTAGAAGAGTTCATTTAATTTTAAGCTACCTGAATCAACCTGACAAAGAACCTTTGCATGTAAGAATAAGAATTTAAAATTTATCACCTTTGATTGCAGTTCTCCTGAGGATTCCTGCCTACTTATCTCTGTACTTTTTTCTGGCAGGATCTTGCTCTGTAGTCCAGACTGGTACTAAACTCATTGTGTAGCCCAGGCTGACCTTGAACTCACAGCATTCCTCCTGTCTCAGCCTCCCAAGTGCTGGGATGATGGCCATGTACCATCATACCCAGCTAATTTTTATGTGATGCTGGGGAATTGAACCCAGGGCTTTGTGTATGCTAGAGAAGCACTTTAACAACTGAGCTACTTTATCTGGATTCAACCCCAGGGTTTTGGGCACACTGGGCAGGTGCGTTAAGCGTCCGATCAGTGGTCCCCCTCCCCCAGTGGCTTTGTTCCTTGCCTGCCTTGCAGGGCTAATCTTTGGCCTTGAGCATCTGGCTGCTCCCCGGCTAGGCTATGTAGCATAGTTAGGTTACTGTTACAACAGAAAGACCTTTCGCCCCAATTCCCCTTTTTGTTGGTGTGTATTTGTGATACATAGGATCACCTTCACACTGAGGAACTGGTGCACACACATGGCAGTGTGGTCATTTTTCTTCTCCACACATGGTCTTCTCCACACAGAAACAAAGATTCTTTGGCTCATTAGGAAGTTTGCACTTCTGCATGTGTGTGTGTGTGTGTGTGTGTGTGTGTGTGTGTGAGAGAGAGAGAGAGAGAGAGAGAGAGAGAGAGAGAGAGAGAGAGAGAGAGAATCAGAGCACTTGTGGCCTGTGTGACAGCACCATCTCGTGGTAGAAATGAGTAAATTTTCTAGCCAAAGGAAGAAAAAACCGTGTTTGGAAAATCTGTTAGGGACTTTTTTTTTTTTTTCCCCAGACTGAGGTTGTAAGCCAGGGCCTTCATGCTAAGGCACATCCCAGCATTTTCATTATTTTTTAACTTTGAGACAGGGTCTCACTAAGTCACTCAGTTACCTAGATTGAGTGTGAACGTGGCATCCTCCTGCCTCAGCCTTCCAGAGTGCTGGTACTACAGGCCTGCACCACTGTGCCTAGCTAGGGATCACTATTCTCTTATGTACCTTAAATCTGGGGGCGTTAACTGGGATCAAGCTCAGGACATCACACTGAGCTGTACCTCCAGCCCATTTTCAGTTTTGATTTTGAGAAAGGGTCTTGGTAAGTCACTAAGTTGCCTAGTATGGGCTCAAACTTGTGATCCTCCTGTCAGCTTCCCAGAGTGCTGGAATTATAGGCCTGCATCACTGGGCCCAACTCCTAAAATATTTAGTTTAGAAGAAAGCAAATATTAGATACCAGTGAGTCACCTGGCAAGCCTTCCCCAAGATCTTTCTAGCTACAGATAAAGAGGCTTTTGGTTTGTTTCTGTGTTGAGTCCCTAAGAACATGGAAAACTGACTCAGGAAGGCTACTGGCTGAAGGAAATCTTCCCATCATGAATGGAAACATGAGAGAATTTTTTTTCCTACCTCCTTGA
Source organism: Ctenodactylus gundi (assembly GCA_004027205.1). Taxonomy (NCBI): domain Eukaryota; kingdom Metazoa; phylum Chordata; class Mammalia; order Rodentia; family Ctenodactylidae; genus Ctenodactylus; species Ctenodactylus gundi. Next base: position 14,986 of record PVKB01005809.1, read on the forward strand.
GGTTTTATTTTCTTTTTCCCCACAAGTTGTTACTTTTGTGGACACATAGACAATAGCTCCATTAAGCTCCAGGAGCTGTTGCACATACCTATCACAGCGACAACCAGGACACTCCCTCCCACTGCCCATATATCCATCTCTTTCTCTGCCAGTAAGAGAAGCAGGAGCATGTGACCGAAGACAAGTGTTCCTTAATTGTCTGAGAGTGGAAATGAAACCAAAAGAAAGGCTGAGATCCAAAAATGCAGAAGTCCATCTCGAGGAGAAGCTGAGGCCCTAGGCTAGTGTCAGGACAGGCTTCTGGGCGCCGGCTGAGCCTGCTTCGTCCCACGCTGCTGGTAAGACTGCTGTGGAAACCTTTCCATACCTAACTCATGGGGCTTGGAAGCATCAGGTACTATATGCAGTCCTGATCCAGGTGTAGGATTATTCAAGATTTGGCATAATGTTAATTTTTTCTTTGCAGTACTGGGGATCAAGCCTCGGTCTTCACACTGAGCTACATCCCCAGAGCATTTTTATTTTCAGTCTGGAGATAAGTTCTCACTAAGTCACTGAGTTGCCCAGGCTGGGTTCAAACTTGGGATCTTTCTGCTTCAGCCTTCCAGAATGCTGGGCTTCTAGGCTTGTGCTTCCGAGTCCATTCTGGCAGTCCATCTAGCACTCTGGAATCCTACCACTCTGAGAGGCTGAGACAGGAGGATCACAAGTTTCAGCTAAACCTGGGCAACTTAAAGACTTAGTGAGACCCTGTCTCAAAATAAAAAAAAAATGGACTGGAGATGTAGCTCAGTGTGAAGGCCCTGGGGTCAATTCTCAGGACCAAAAAAAAAAAAAATCTTCTATAATAAAAATAATATAAACTAGAGACGAGCATTAACCCAAAGGCAGCACGTGAGTAGGATGGTTTTTGGGTTGGCGACTGATAAGATCCCTGTTTTGCTCTGAGAGTTTCCAGCTCTGCCCCTTGGGACACCCACAAATAGACCAGGTGTGATCAGGGTGGCTGCCAGGGGCCCGGGACCTGTCAGGGTGAGCAGCTCCATGTCACCTTGGTTGATCTGGCCCCGAGATCCCACTGTACTTTCCTGTGTTCTCCAGATGATGTGGCGTGTAGATTTACTTCCTCTTCTTGTTGGGTCAGGCACACACCTGGGCCTTACTTGCCTTCCCTACCTGCGGCATTCCACAAGGATGGGGCCATGTCTCCTGCTTCCCATATGCTGGCACAATCTGGCATGGATGTATGTGAACCCTGTCCCCGAGCGTGTCTCCTTACAGTAGCAAAATGTGGGCTGTCAGAAATATGTCAACCTCAAAGGTCACTGGGGAATGTACTGGGGAATCAAACCCCTGGTCCAATGATGTCACTTTTAAAAGTTGAATATTTATTTACTTATTGTGGTACAGGAAGGCCCTTTGCACTGAGTTATATCCTTAGCCATTCTTTGATTTTTTTTTTTTTTTTGAGAAAAGATCTTGCTAAATCACTGAATTGTCTATACTAGGATTGAACTTGGGATCCTCCAACCTCTGCCTCCTAAAGTACTAGGATTATAGGTGTGTGCCCCCACTTGGCTCCCTGTGTGTGTGTATTTTGCATGTATCTGTTTGGAGGGGGAAAGCGAGTCTTCAAAATGGGCTGGGAGTCACTCCACGAGGCGCAGTTCAGTTAAGGTCAGCTGTTCCTGGGAATCCCGACCATTTTAGCCACTAACGATGTGTCTCAGTCTCTGTTTCTGGAATGGCAGAGGAGGAAAGAGTGCCCTCCTCTCTCCAGCCTAAAGGAGCTAGCCACACGCAAGAAATGCTTTGAAGCTAGGTCTGTCATCTCAGCACTCTGGGAGGCTGAGGCAGGAAGATGGCAATTCGAGACCTGTGTGGTCTGTTCAATCTGAATGCAATGCTAACTCCTTTCCCAAACTATTTCTCCCTCTCTCTTCCCAGCATTCTCCTTTATCACACCAGACATACTGTCGCATAGGAACTCGCTACCAGCTGTCCCCTGCACGGAGTGCTCTTTGCCCACCCATCCAGTAACATAATGTTCTCACCTCTTTCCTGTATTCCCCCGACCGTTAACTGCTCAGTGTGGCCCTTGCTGTGCATTCCGTGTTCCTCACCTCGTCTGTGTTTTCTGTAGTTCACATCCCTTTGTAACATCCTCTACCACGTGCTTACTTGTATCAGATTGTGCTCCATGGTGCTGTCCTCTACACCCCAGCTGCCCTCACCACGCCCCTCTTGTATGACTCGCCAGGGCTGGAATGTTTATTTGGTGTGCTCACTTATCTATCCACAGAGCAGGGACAGTGCCTGGAGCACAGAGGGTGCGTGCTAAATATTTGTCAAATGAAGAATCAAAGAGCTGGGCCTGCTCAAGTTTGAGCCTGGCCTGGGCAACTTGGTGTGTTAGTGGGATCCCATTTCAAAAAGGAAAAGGGAGCACAGGTGCTCGGGACATAGCTCAGTGTAAAGGTCCTGGCTGGATCTTTAATCCTCAATATTACACTCACTCGTGAAAGAAGAGTGATTCATACAAGATAGTCTGTGGTGATTGTTTGACACCCTTGGGTGTGGTCAAGCTAACCCTCCCAACCCCAGCCCATCACCTCTTTATGATTGATTTTGAAACGGGTTTTACTAAGTTGCCTACACTGAGCTTAAACTTGCATTCTTCCTGTCTTAGCCTCTCAAAATACTGGAATGACAGTCCAGGTCCAGCTTCATCCTTGAGGCTTTTACTTGCCTGTCCTTTTGATTTTTTAGTATGATTTCTTTCTGAGGTGCTTTCCTAGCTTCTGTTTTAATTAATTTTCATTTTGGACTTGAGCACAGAACCTTCATACTGAGCTACATCCCCAATCCATTTTTGATTTTTTGACAGCATCTCACCAGGTTGCTAAATTGCCCAGGTTGGGCTCAAACTTGTGATTCTCCTGCCTCAGCCTCCCAGAGAGTTGAGATTACAGGTCTGTGCCAGTGGAATCCAGCTTGCTTTCTATTTTAACTTCAAACCTTTTCATGCTCTTGTCTAAGTCAGATCAGTGGTCATACTTCTTGGCCAGCTTGTTTCTCCAACATCCCTTTGCTTACAATTTGATGGCCAACACACTAATGTACCACTCCTGAAAGAAAGCCCTGCTGGGAACTCCAGACTTTTCAGCAACCCCGCCTCCAAGTAGGATGGCCCACATCCCAGCACTGCTTTGGCCACTGTGAGCTGTGAGCCTAATGTTCATATCCATCTTTGTGTGCTGATAATTTTCCCTGAGCTAAAACTAATGACCTCCAGGCCCAACTTAAAAAGAAATTATCAGATTTTAAATCTGTAGGTGATATTTTTAGTATGTGTGGAGACACAGAAAAGAGCAGAAGTGTAAACCACCTTCTTTGCCTGTGAGGCTGCTCCTCTTAGCTGTCTCTTCAGGAAGCCTCAGGAGTCATACATTCTTGTGGTTTTAGCTTAAACCTGTTCGGGGAGCTTTCAAGATACTCTATACTAGCTAAGCATATACTTCCAGGATCTTGTACTTGCTATACTACCTAGAAATCTAAATTCTTTTTATAATTTGCATTTTACTTTCTCAGGATACTAAGACCCATGAGGGCAGGAAACTTTATATAGGTCGGTTTTCATTTCTGAGCCCAGCCACGTTTGCCATTAACTATAACTGATTTAACAATTATTATGTGCCAAGACCTGTGCTAGTTGCTTTTAGTAATATGACTGTAACCTTAGATAGAACTTCGATCATCTCTATTTTGAAGACAGAAATTGACAGATTATTAAGCCTATCCCGAACGCCACTGGCCGTCCTGAGATTCATTCCTTGACTGCTGTGCCTGGTGGCATAGGCCTGTCATCCTAGCACTCTGCGTTGCTGAGGTAGGAGGATCAAAAGTTTAAGTCCAGCCTGGGTAACTTAGCGACGCCCTGTCTCAAATTTGAAAATAAAAATGGGCTGGGGATGTAGCTCAGAGTGAAGGCTCACCGCTGGATCCCCAGAAACACGCAAAACAAAATAAGTAAAATAAATCCCAGGCTTATCGGACTCTCAAGCCACCACTTTCATTAATAACTCGCCATAGCTTCAAGATTACAAAGTAGCTACAGTAGCGTGGAGATATTTAATGGCTTTGAAGGAGGCTGATCCAGAATTCCTTTAAACTCATTTATAACCTAGGTATTATCAAACACCGCGATCCGCCTACGGAAATCCGGAAGTGAGAGACTGGGGCGGGACAAGCTTCCGGGCGGGCGGGGCCAGCACTGATTGGCCGGCTTCGGCCGGAAGCCGGGCAGTTCAGCGGGCTGAAATCGCTAGGTTGTGACAGGGACGGGGAAAAAGAAGGTGTTTGTAAAGGGTGCGTGTCCGTCCTCTTCGTACTGGGAACTGTCGAAAAAAAAAACCACCCAGGCCCCAAGGCTAGCCTCTTCTCCCAGGCTCTCTCCGCTCACTTTCGCCTCCGTTATGTGGGAAGCCAATCCGGTGAGTAGTCAGGAGAGACGGGGCGGGCCTGGTGGGCGGGGTTGAAGGGAGATGGGTGGGAAAGCGTTCTCGGGAAGTGGTTCCCCGCGCCCGCTGGGGCTGGGTGTTTGAGTTCCGCGGTCGTGGAGGGCCCGGCGCTTGAGGGGCCTTTTGCGCTTTGCAGTCTGGTATATATGTATATTATGTATGTATATATGTTTTTTATACTGAGGATCCAGCCCGGGACTTCGCACTGAGCTACATTTCCAACCTTATTTATTTTTTGTTTTGATTTTGACACGGTCTCGCTAAATTGGCCAAGCTGCACTCTTGATCCTCCTGCCTCATCCTCGCAGAGTGCTGGGATTACAAGCCTGCGACACAGAAGTCGGCTTCTCTGCCCTTTTGAACGGTGGCGATGGCTTGGTGGAGGTCCTAAGTGTTTTATTGCTTTGTTTTCCCAGTTGCTTGTTTTACTTCCGGTGTTTTCTCTGCCTGCCCTTTTTTTTAAACGTCATCTTTTGCTTTTAATTGGGGTTAGTGCCTTCGAACCTGTTAATTTCTCTCCCTTTACATCGTGTGTACCTGCTAGTACCATCTAACTAAAACGAAGATATGTGATCCTTCCCATCACGTCTGTCTTGGACGGACCTCAGGAACATCAGTACCCCCTTTTCCATTCTTGGTGTCCTACCTTTGAAAATTTGGGGGATCGGCTGTGTGTTCTGAGCGTCTGGATGGTGAAGGTCTTAAATGTTCTCTTTCAGTGTTCCAGAACAGTTCAACTGCAAGTCTTTGGCCTTCCTTGTTTGGCTACGGTTATCTGTGTATATCTGTGTGTATTTTGATCTACTATACATCTGCACGTGTGTTTATTTAAAGGGCAGCCCTTAAAGAGTGGGATCTGTTTGCCAAGAGTATTCTATTCGTCTGTTACCAGTGAAGTTGCCTGGCAATATGTCAGGCACTACTGACAGCTTAGGGGGTGAATGGCAGAAATGCCTTTCAACAGGTTTCTGGGCTCAGGATGTGAACTGCCCTGTCTGTGGAGATAATTACCTACGTTTGGTTGAAATGATCCATTTGCTCTAAATCAGTACTCCTCCCTACTTCTGAAATCTGTTTCCAGATAAATGAGTTTATCAGTACATTTCCTTTTGTGTTTTTATCCAGTAAGTAGCTGTTCATTGGTCTGAATTGTTTTTATTGTACTCTGATATATAACAGTAGTCATCAAAGACTTTTGGCTCATATGTATAATACTGTAGTTGGTTGTGTGTGTGTGTGTGTGTGTGTGTCTGTGTGTGTGTGTGTGTGTGTGTGTATGTGTTTATTTACTTATGTATTTTTGGTGTTGGGGATTGAACCCAGGGCCTTCACACTGACGTAAATTTCCAGCTCACTTTTACTTTTGATTTTTGAGATAGGATCTCTCAATTTTCCCAGGTTGGGCTGGAATTTGTGATTCTCCTGCTCATCCTTCCAGGGTGATAGAATAGAAATGGGGCATAGTTCAGCAAGTAAAAGCGCTTGCTTAGCAAGGGTACAGCCCTGGTTTTGATTCCACAGCACGATATAAGCTGGGCATAGTGGCATATACCTGTAATCCCAGCACTCAGGATGTTGATGCAAAAGGATTGCTGTGTTTTCAAGGCCAGCCAGGGAGTTCAGGACCAGCCTGGACTATGGAGAGAGACCCAGTGTCAGAAAAAGGCAAGATAACAGGCCTGCGCCACTCATCTGGTGTTGGGTCATATTAGAGGAGAAAAATTGCTTCTGTTTGGTTTTAGCAAAAATAATTTAGAATTAGGAAGATATACTCATGTATTTGTTTATATGTGCAGTTTCATATGTCATAATCAGTGTTTTATATCGACATGTCTATGTGTCTTGTGTCTGTGTGTGTATGTAAATACATACTCAATTTCCATTAACAGTCTTTATTTCTCCGTAACAAACTTGAAAATCCTGGGATTCCAGGTCTGAGCCACTAGCCCCGCTGTACTCCTTCTTCCTCTGGCATTACACATACAGCACAATTTGCTATCTTGCCATTTGTGTGTTTGTGAGAATTATAGGTGCATTAGTGAATTTCTTGTGTATTTGGTTTGTTATGTCACCTTTCCTCTTTGTAAGAAATGCTCAGTTTTCTCTGAGCTCCCCTGATGGTTTCCCTTCATTTCAGCAGAGCAGGCTGACTTGTTAATCGTAGCGAACTTCCACGTGGAGTCCCACATTCTTCCTCTCGCCCTCATGCCAACCTAGTATGGCTTAGTGCTCCTGTGTTGTTTCTACCTGCTGATGCTGTTCTTCTTCCTCTGGTTATTTGAATCCTGTCAATAAATAAGAATAATTTAGCGTTTTCTTGTTTGTTTTTGCAATGGTGTCTCACTCTATAGTCTGCTTCAGCCTCCTCAGTGCTGAAGTGCTGAATTACAGGTGTGCACCAACTAGCTAGCATTGTTTAGTTTTTATTCTCGTAGTCTACTTTTTAAAAATAAACACTCTACTGTGTATCTAGTAATTTTGTTTTTAGCAGAAGAGGCATCTGGATAGTCTGTGTAGCTCATGGAATAAAAGTTAATGCTAGTGTTACTTTAAGCCATACACAATTGGGAAGATTTAAAAGAATAAATAATAAGATAGTGTGTCCTAAAGACAGATGCAGGAGACGGCAGCGTTATTGAGCAGTTTAAGTCACTGTTTACTTTTTTTTCTTTTTTGTGATACTGGGGATGGAATATAGGACCTTCACTCTGAAGTGTGCCCCAAGCCCCTTTATTGTTTATTTGAGACGAGGTCCTTAAGTTGCCCAGGCGGGGCTTGAAGTTATGAGCCTCCTGCTTCAGCCTCACAGGCTGCCAGGATGACAGCCCTGCACCACCATGCCTGGCTTCAGTTTACAGTTTTCTTTGTCGGGACAGACAGGAGGCCTGTGATGATGGTGTGGATGTTTCTTCCTGGGTAGCACTGTGGGGTCAACAGGAGATTCCTGTGAGGGCCGGCAGGTTGGCAGCCAGCAGGTGCTCCTGTGTACTGACTTGGGCTGACCTCTTCTTGTGTAGGAAAAGGTAGTGTTGGTAGGAATCCATTCCAGGAGTCATTTTTAGGGTCTTGGTTCTGGGAACCCTGGCCTTGTCCTGCCTGTGGCTGTCTTTGTCATGGCCAACACTGTCTGCTGTGATCTGAGTAAGATGCTACCTGGTGTTGTATTTGACAGGTGTGAGTTTTAGCTTTCCCCTGTCACACTGATGAGGGAACTGAAAAATGACAAGCGTTGTTCAGGGACGCACACCACGTCCTGTGCTGGTAATATCTTGCTTTATGGAAGTTGCCAAACTCTTCTGAAATTCTTTTTTGCTTATTATCCCTTACTAGTAGAATAACCCAGTAAGTTAGCTAAGAGAGGGAAATATTTTCCCCACGCTTGTGCCGTGAATAAATAGCCTAGCTTTACTGACGCCCCGGTCTGCCCTCTGCTGTGATAAAATCTGTGGGGCCTTACCTGCCAAGCCACCTTTTCTCTTTTACGTGTTTATAGCTGCTTCTCAGCCCTCTTGGAGCTGTGACTCTTTCTGCTTTTTTTTTAAATTTAATTTTTGTTTGTTTTTTCATGTCTAGCTGCTTGAAAGAATCATCTTGTGCTTTTGTCACTCTTAGCCCTACCCAACTTGTTCAGCCCGGCTTGCACCCCTGACATCTCAGTGCTGGGAGGTCACCAGGATCCTTTGAATCACTTCGTATGAGTACAGGGGCTGCTCCTGTCTGTCATTGGCGTAAATGCCACCAGGATTTTCCTCACACCACTTCCTTTTGGTGTCCTTGGCACTGTTCTCTTTGGATTGCTTGTTTCTGTGACTTGTCCTTGACTATAGTCCCGAGTTAGCATCATGCCTTTCTTCCCCTGAAGTGTTCTGTCTTTTCTATCTTTTTTCTCAGCACCGAGGATGAGAGCTCCAAGTCTTCCAGAAATTACACTGGAGACTGTACCTGCCCAGTGTCCATCTTTTATTCTCACCCCTCTCCTTAGAAGGTGAAGGACTGCTCTGCGGGGTGTCCCTCTGCTAGGTGGTATAGTCTTAGGACATGTCAGCCAATCACAGATTCATGACACTCAGCAAACAGTGTCTCCACGTACGTAGTAAACACCAGTGTGTACACCAGAGGGTAGAATGCAGATGTGGGTCAGATTACGCTGGTGCTTGAGAGGTTTCTGACATGGCAGAAGGTGACATCTGAGGGTATATGGCAGGTAGGGAGGTATATGAAAGTAAGTTACGTTGAGCCAAACCGCCAGTATATACAAGTGGTCATATGGGAAAGTCAGTGGAAACAAGTGACCAAAGCCTATGAAAGTGGAAGCCAGGTGTGGTGGCATGCACCTGTAATTCCAGCGCTCAGGAGGCTGAGGCAGGAGGATTGCTGCGAGTAAACAACCAAACCAGGAACTGAAACACAATGGCACATTCAGTGTAGATGAAGTAACGAAGTGGAAAAAGGTAGCTGTCTTGGGGACCTCACATTGTAGTTTGTCACTGGGGACCAGTGTACAAGTGGGGCTCCCACCCAGCTGTCTTAGTTTTCTTGGCATTCTTTGTAGTTATTCTGGCAGTTGTTAGCAAAGCTTAGAGGGTGACCCATAACCGTGTGAGGTGCAAAGCAGTCAAACTCAGCAGGAAACAAATAGGATGTTAATGGCAGAAAAGTGTCCACGCAGGCGCCAAGCCTGTGGGGCTGGCGGGGCTGAGGGAGATGTACCTGCGATGCAGGCCGACTTCTGTTATATGTGGAGTGTTAAATTATTGTCCTTATTTTAAATATTTATTTGTTTTTAAGACGGAGTCTCCCTCCGTAGCCCAGACTGGCTTTGAACTCACTGCAGTCCTGCTTCAGGTGCTGAGATTATAGTGTACGCCACCATGCCCAACTGTTGCCTTCATTTTTGAGTAGCTGTGCCGAGGCTCGCAGTTTTCCGGCTTACTAAGGTTTCAAATCCAAAACTTTCTGGCTCTAGAACATACTTATGCCATCCTGACCTAGGATATACTCAGTGAGTAGAAAAGGACCTATAAAGAAAATCTCAAGGAGCTAGAAGTTTCAGGATTCCCAAGCAGCCAAAAAAAAAAAAAGAAAGAAAGAAAGTACAAAAAGAAGAAGAAAGAAAGAAAAAAGAAAAAGAAAAAGAAAAAACCCAGTGCAACTCGTATGTGCCCATGCTCATGCTTTCCGTCTTTTTTCCAAGTAGTTCAGCATGTGTACAGTGCTGGGGACACAGTGTGTCCGTGCCCTGCTTGGCATGGCAGATCTGGTGTAAGACCAAGGAAATGAATTGATCCATTGTCAGTGTCAAAGAAGATAACAGAATTTGGCTACAGACTAGGGTGCCCGTTTGCTACAGATGGTGTGACCCATGTGACCCACTTAGCCTAAAATGCCAAAGCAGACATTGAGATCTTTGGCTTATGCACCTTACCCTTCAAGAGTTACATGTGTTAGCCAGGCTTGGTGGTGCAGACCTGCAGTTCCAGCACTCAAAGGCTGAGACAGGAGGTTTACAAGTTCAAGCCCATCCTAAGTAACTTAGTGACTTGTTGAGAACCCCGAGACCCCCGTCTTGAAATTGATACTAAGAATGGGCTGGGGATGTAGCTCCATGTGAAGACTCTGGGCTAGATCCCCAGAATCACAAAACAAACAGATAAACCAGTAATTACACCTCTTATCAAAGGACCATGTCAAAGACTCCTTCATTTATTGAGCACTGATGCCACGTTAGCTGTTGATGAATCCCACTAACAAGCCATGGTGGTTAATAGTTCTTGGAAGTTTGAGAATTTGTGTTATTGTAAGATCTTAAATTTGGGGTATATTTTACAGCAGCAATAGAAAACCAATACAGAGGACTATGAGAGGTGATGGGACATAGTGCAGAGTAGAGATGAAAGTGAGTTGGAACAGATGGGTGGTAATGCGGAGAGATCAGGAGAGTGGGTCAGTTCAAGCTGTTCTTTGATGACCGAAGCCAAGTTCCTGTCCTGGCAACCAGTAAGTGGCTGATGTTAAGGGAGAGTGGAAAAGGGGAAGAAGGATAGAGGAAATACAGAGTTCGGATACATGGCTCACATGGCTTGTATATGGTCTCATTGTGTCCCCCAGAGGATCATGTGTTGAAGGCTTGGTCCCAGGGTGGCAGTGATGAGAGATGGGGACCTTTAAGAGATGGTGAAAGTCTTGAGGTCACCGGGAGCTGAGGTTCTCAGGTTGTTGGGTTCTCACAGGAGTGTGAGTGCAAGAGGTGGGAGGCTGTTCCCTTTTGTCCCCTCTGTTCCTTCTGTGAGACATAGCATTTGTGTGGTCTTGAACTTGGTCCCACTATAGCTGCCTGCCGCCCACCATTGGTTTAGAGACTTAGCATAATTGAGCCAATGGAGGTGCTGTTCTGCTGAGCCTTCACACTGTGAGCCTTTCCTGTTTAGTGGCCTGTGTTGGCTATTTTTTTTTTTTTACATGGTAAAAAACTGTTGAATGCATCCCTAAAAAGAGTCAGGAAGGAGAGTCAGGCAGGTGAATGCAAAAGCCTTGACTAGAAATTGGGTTTGGGGTCTTTGTTAGTTACTTTCTTGTCGCTGTGACTCAATACCCAACATTCACAACTTAGGGAAGGAAGATTTATTGTAGCTCACAGTTTCAGAAGGTCTCGGTCCAGTCACAGGTGGGCAGCTGGAAAATGGTGGAATCACATGGTGGGGCTGCAGCTAGATCTGGAACTGGAGTTCCTGGGGCAGAGATCCTTACAGCATGGTAGCACAGAGAGACTGGGGGAAGAGCAGAACCAGTACACGCCCTTCTGGGTCAAGCCCCAAACACTTGCCCCCTTCTAGCCAGGCCCCAGCTCCCAACCCTATACACAGTATCCATAGGAACATGAGTTTTTTAGGGGACACTCCAGATCCAAACCATGACATTCTACCCCTGGCCCCCAAAAGACTCATGGCTACCTCCTTATACAAAATGTATTTAGTCCTTTTTAAAAGTTATCAAAAGTCCCAATTGTTCCAGCTCTGCTAAAATGTTCAAATCCAAAGTTTCCTCTGCGATGCAAGGCAGACTCTTAGCTCTAAGTCCCTGTTAAAACCAGAGTTAAGTACTTCCCACATAAGATGGCACAGGGTAAACATTTCCATTCCAAAAGGGAGGGATAGAAAGGTAAAAGGCAATAGGACCAAAACAGTTCCTAAACCCGGCATGGCAAAGAGTAATTCCTGTATTCCCATGTTCAGCACCCGGGGTAAACTGCAGCAAGATAGGAGCTCCAAAGGCCTTGGGTGGCCTGGCCCTACAGCACCACTGCTGCCTATAATCTCCCTTCTTCTCTGTTTTGGGTGGGATCCACTTACAGCCTGCAGCTTTCCTAAGGCAATGATCCATGTTCCTGGCTTCTCCAAATTTCTGGGTTCTCCACTGCACCTGTGGCTTCTCTTTTACAACTTCACACATTACCTTCCCAGGGCAGACTGCCTGGCCTCTGAGGCCTTCCTCTGAAATCTGGGGGGAAGCTTCCATGAACCCACAACTCCAGCATTCTGTAAGCCTATAAAGCCAGGACCACGCAGATGTTGCCAAGGTCTGACACTGTCTTGGGCAGTAGCCTGGCCACAAATGCTGTAGAAGTCTCTGAGTTCTTAGATGGTTGAACTCCAGGCTGCAAACTCTAAAAGACATTTTTTATTTTGGCTCTGTGGTACACTTCTCAGAGCAAGGTCTTTTGCTTCTCCACCCTAGAGCTGGTAAAGAGAGGGGTCCTGTTGACTTTGGAAATGCCCTACAAGCTTCTTATCCTGAGTGTAAGTACTTGGCTTCTTTTTAGTGCTAATGTCTTTAAGTTCCCTGTGTTCTTTGCCCTACCATTGTAGGCCATTTTGGCCTGGCACTGCAAGCCTTCTGTGTAATTTTTTCTCTGCCATTTTATCTTGTCTTTCACCATAGAGCTGGCTAAAAGCTGCAGACAACAGCCATGTGACAGTCTGAACATCAGTCTGCTTTGAGATTTCCTCCACCAGAGTAAACAGATCACTGTCGTTAATTCCAATTTTCAGGCAAAGTCTCTGGACAAGGGCAAAATGCTGACAAGCTTTCTGCTAGTGCATAGCACACGTTTTTAGACCAATTGCCAATACAGTCCTTCTTCCCACCTGAAACTTCTTGAGCCTGCCCTTTCCAGTCCACACTTTTATGACCATTCTGGTCTTCTGAGGTCTGACAATAATCTCCCATCAAGCTCGGCTTAGAGTACTCTAAGGCTTCTCCAGCTGGAATCCTCAAACCTTTCCAAATTCCTCCTTCTAACTGGTTCGAAAGGCTTCCAAACAACATGGTCAGGTAAAGTACAGCAACTACCCTACTTCTCTGGTACCAATTTCTGTGGCACAGAGAGAGACAGGGAGGAAGGATGGAACCCTACTTGCTGCTCCAGGTCAAATCTCAAGCACCCACCCCCTTTTAGCCAGGCCCCACCTCCCAGCCCTGCACAATATCCATAGGAGCATGAAGTTTTTGGAGGCCCCTCCAGATCCAAACCACGGCATGTCTCGGCATCTTTAGGTACTTTAAAATCGTAAGAGAGAAGATTCCTAGAAGTGTTTTTCAAACATTTAGCAATCCATGCAGACTACGTAACTACTTTCAGATGATAAATCAGTATTTTTAAAAAGAATGTTTTTAATATCATTGAAAAGGGTGAGTTTTCTTTTTCTTTCTTTCTTTCTTTCTTTCTTTCTTTCTTTCTTTCTTTCTTTCTTTTCTGTCAAGTGCCAGTGTTTTTTTGTTTTGGTCAAGCTCAGGGCCTTTGCACTGAGCTGCAGCCTATGTTTTATTTTTGATTTTGAAATCAGTCTTAAAAAGTCACTAAGTTGTTCACGTTGGGTTTGAACTTGTGATCTTCCTGCCTCTGCCTCTCAGAGTGCTAGAATTACAGGCCAATGCCACCAGGCCCAGTCTGTATCTAATTAGATTATAAGTAGCTTGAGATATGGGTTAGACTCAGATACTTAGATTTATTTTTTAATCTGTATTTCTACTAAATTAAATCCTGTGCCACAATTATAGGTTGTCAAGTTTTACAAATATGTTTGTTGGCTGTGTGAGATGTCTTGGCAATGAAGATCAAATGCAGACTGAGAAATTCGGGGACATTTTCTCCTGAAGACTGTGTCTAGTACTCTGTCAAGTTGCTTAGCTATTGTACTAAACAGCTGTAAGTATGAATGCTGCAGTCAGCCCTAATGTTTGGAAGGTAAGAGCCAATGGGTGTTAAGCGATTTTCAACACCCCGGTTTCTGGAAGGTGATTCCTCATGTTCTGCTGTAACATTTGGGTGTGCTCTTAACGTACACACTCCTGGTGATCATCCTGTGTTGGGGCAGGAAAGCCGTCAGGCCTTGGGAAGGAATCCTATGTCAGCAGTGGAGCTATAATGGAACATAGTGGAGCAGTGGAGCCACTCTGATCTCTTACTTAATGACCAGTGTTAAAAAGCAGACGGTTTTGGCCTTGAAGCGGTAGTAGGTGCAGGTGCTTTGGCACTCCAAATAGACCTCTTGCTGTGTCCCACAGAGCTGGCCTTGGAAATCACACGGGCATGTTGGTGTTAGCATCAGCATGGAGAATTTGTTTTTCAGTCTCATCTCATTTTAGAAGCTCACATCAGCGCTTTTTTCTTTAACATCTGACAGTCTTAAATGCTAAGAATGATGCTGCAGACTTTGCTGTTTCTTTCCACACCTGAGAGCACATGCCAAGTGGTCAGACTGGTGCCACTTGGTTTCTTTTATTCCCTTCAACACTTGTAATAAGGAGGCACAGGATTGCCTCCTCTCTGATCATGTGTTCGAAGACCCTTTCAGGAGTAGCACCTTTTCTTGCTGTTGACGTAGCTCTGCTCTGTAGTTTTGAGTGTTCTGTGCCTTTCTCAACCCATGTCACAGCTCACAGGAGTATCACTGTCTAAATGAAAGCCATGCTAAGAGTTCTTGCCAGTGAACAGAACAGAAGGTTGTTGAATACTTCTGTGTGACCACATTCTGTGTGTGTGTCTTGAACTGATTCATGTTTTTCTCACGCAGCCTGTCTTACCATAAAACTGCTGAAATGCTCATGGGATAGGAATCGCTCTTCCATTTTATATGCTATTGACAGTCTATAATGTCCAAGAAAATCATTTAATAAGGACGTCTTTATTAATAGCTTTTTCACTAAGGAATTGAGTTTGAATTCATGAGCTTTCCAGCAGTACCGAAACTTCACTGTTTGAGCGGAGGAATGCCTGTCTTGTCTTGGTTTCTTCGCTAGCTCTGTCAGCCAGAGAAGGATGTATGTGTTTCCAGTCTTACGCTGCTGCACTTGCTGAATTCTAGGTGATACAACGCACCCTAGACCACACACACATAGGGAGTGGCTCTCTCTAGCAGAAGGCGCAGAACAGTTGAGCAGCACTGCCGACAACTCAACCTCATTGAGGCTGGTGGAATACTGTGCCAACAGCTGAGCACATCTGTTTCTCTAGTACAGAGAGAACATTTGACAAGGATAGGCTGTATTTGAGGCCAAAACCTCAGGTATAAAAGAATCTGCATCAAAGAAGACATGCTTTTAGACTAAAATTGAAATAAGTTAGAAATTGGTAATAACATAACTATAAAATTCTGAAGTAATTTGGTAGATAAATAGCATAGTTTAAACTCATGGGCCGAAGAAATAAAAAGGGTTAATAGTATGAATATACAACATACCAGACTTGTGCAGTGCAGTGGTAGGAAAATAATGGTGGGAGATTTATAGCTAAGTTAGCATATATGCTGGAAACACATGTCGCAGGTCAGATGACCACAGCTTCCTTTTTAGGAAACTATAGAAGGAAAAGTGAGTTAAATTCAAGCAAGAGCAGGGAACCAGTGAAGGTTAGAGTAGAAATTGCTGAAAGAAAAAAGTGGAATCAGTGAGCTCAGAAGCTGGCTATTTGTGAATGTCAGTACTGTTGGTGAACTGCAGGCAGACACTGGAGAATAGGAGGACATGGGTCCCCAGTATTGAGAATGAGCAAGGTGGTGCATTCTAAGACATGAAGGGGGTAGTGAGTATGTGTTATAGAGAATTTTATGACCATCAGTGTGGGGGCTTAGATGAAGCAGACACATTCCTCGAAAGATACAAACTACCAAAGCTCATTTAAAAAGAAATACTGGAGACTAAGGCAGGAATTGCAAGGTCCATTCGAGGTGGCGTAGGTTAGGGACTCAGTAGGAACCTGGCTTAACAAAATTTGTTTTTAAAAACCCTGGCGATGTAGCTTTGACAAAGGCCCTGGTTTCAAACCTTAGTAGCAGACAGACAGACAGACCCACGTGTACAAACACACACACACACACACACACACACACACACACACACACGTACACACGTGTGAGCGCACACGCCAGGAGACTTGGGAGGAGGACTAGGAGAGAAAGAAGAAATAGATAATATAAATAATAGCCTAGTGTCAGTTAAAGTATTTAATTTAAATTTGTAGGAAAATCTTATCTCAGATCTCCAGGCCCCAGAGTTTTCAGTGAAACCCTGAACATTCCCAAGAGATGGCTGTTTCCATTTGCCCACTGTCCTCTGCCGAGCTCCAGGGGACCTAAGCTCTTGAAATGGTTCACCTCGTAGGAGTGTATGTGTTTACATATTGGGTACTGATTGAGGCCTTGAGCTTTGTCATACTAGTTTGTCCAGGTGGGTTCTAGAAGCAGTATGCCGTTCAGAGTGAGCATCTGCTTCCCCCTTGGGACCAGGAGTATCAGTGACAAGTTGAACACTGCAGGTACTTTATGTGACTGATTCTTAGTAAAAAACCCAGGTGAGCTTGCTTCAGTGGCAACACTTGCCTGAGTTTGCTGAGAGAATTGGGTGGCCATTGTGACTCTGTACTTCACCTCTAATTCCTGCCCTAGGAAGGGGGGGTGACTGGCAGCTTGAAATAATTAAAAGAAGGAAGAAGAAATAGCTTCTTCCAAGGAAAGCTCTAGTCTTGCCTGAGTCTCCAAACATTGGCTTGGCTTTTTATCAACAGTGGAGTAAGCAGCTCTCCAGCCTCTGCCTTCACAGTTGCTGAATGGACTGTGTGTGAGTGACCTTCTGAAACTGTGAGCTAAAAAAATCTTTCCTCCCTTAAATTGTGGATGCTGGGCATTTTGTCACAGTAACAAGAAAGTAACTAAGACAGGGCCCCTATACAACACCTATATCTAATGGCAATTTACCAGTGAAAGACTGTATATACCTTTTCTCTACTGTCAGGAACAACCAGTGATGTGCATCCTTTATTCAGCACTGCATTAGAAGTTCTAATTGGGCCAGAGGAGTAGCTCAGTAGCTAAAGTGCTTGCCCTGATGCACAAGGCTCTGGATTTGATACACTATATAAAAGTTAGCTGGGCCTGGTGGCACATGGCTATGATCCCAGCACCTGGGAGGCTGTGGCAAGAGGATTTCCTTGAGTTTCAGACAGCCTGGACTATATAGTGAGTTCACTTCCAGCCTGGACTGCAGAGGGAGGCTCCGTCTCAAAAAGAAAGAAGTTCTAGTCAATGCAAAAACACAAGAAAGAGAAATATAAACTATATAGGTATTAGAAGAAAGAAGGAAAGCTATTTTTATTTAGATACAAAGCCTGTACAAAAAAATCTGATGGCGTCCCCAAACAATTCCTAAAGTTAATACATGAGTTAGTAAGGTTACTGGATACAGGATTAATAATACAAAAATCAGTGCATTACTAGCAGTATGCAATCAGACATGGTCTTTTAAAGTATAATCACATTTGTATTGCATAATTATGTACTATTTTGTCACAGATCATTTATAAAAGATAAGCAAGATTTCTACCTTGAAAACAACAAAAACATTACTGAAAAAATTTAAGAGCAGCCTAAATAAGTCAAAACATACAACTCATACTTAGGTTGGAATGCTTAGTGTTGTTGGGTATCAAGCTATAGATAGATTGACACATTCAATACAATCTCCGTCAGAATTGTACTAAGAAGAGCCAGAATGGTTCCTAAAAAACAGATTTGGAGAGGTAACACTACCTGAACTAACAATTCACTGTGAAACCACAGTAAGTAGGCAGTGAAATGTTGACATCAAGATAAAGAAATTGAAGAATGGACCAGAGGAGAGGTTCAGTAAATAGGCTAGACATTAAAAAAAATAAATAATGGTAAGGTTCAGTGGAAAAATTGTTTCAACAGACGACATTGGGATGATCAGAATCACATATATAAATGCAAAAATAACTTTATACTATATAAAAATTAACAGTATGGGCAGTAGACCGAAATACAGAATCTAAATTACAATTTTTTTTTTTAAAAGACAAGGTCTTGCTCTGTAGCCCAGGCTGGTCCTGAACTCACTATGGAGCCCAAGCTGGCCTTGGACTCAGGGCAATCCTCCTGTCCCAGCCTCCTGAGTGCTGGGATTATAGGCATGCACCAGCACTCCTGGCTTATGTGGTGCTGGGGAATTGAACTCAGGTACTTAGTGCTTGCTAATTAATCGCTTTAAACGCTGAGCCATTCCTCCAGCCCTAAATTAGACATTTTGAGGACAGAAATCTTTGTAGCCTCGGTGAAGATAAATTTTTAGCAGTAAAATAGAACTGTGATACATAAAATTCTAAAAATGATGAATTGGACTTCATCAAATTGAAAATGTGCTATTGAAAGCACACCATTAGGCAGAAGACAAGATAAGCCGCAGACCAGAGGGATGTAGTTATAAAGCTTATGTATCTTGGATCCAGTAAGGAACTCTCAAGTCACATCAAACAGGAAACTATCCAATTGAAAAGAAAGAAGTAGGAATTTGAACAAATACCTCACCAAAAAACAAAAAACAAAACAAAACAAAAAAACAAACAAGCACCGAGGACATAAGTGCATCATCAGAAGATGCTGAGAGTTGTTCATCATTAAGAAAGACCAGTTTAGAACCATGCTAACCCATTAGACTTGCTAAAATCAAAAAGCCTTGGCCATAGAAAGCTCATGTGGATGTGGAGCAGTTAGAGCTATCATACATTACTGGTGATATAAAAATGTTACTTCCACATTATAAAAGGTTTTCATATGACACAGCCATTGAACTCTTAGGTGTTTCACGCAAGAGAAAAGAAAGTGTCCATACAAAGGCTCACTTACAAATGTTATGACAGTTTAACTCATAGTAGTAAAACTGGGAACAACCTGCATTGTCAATCAGCAGGCAGATTCTGTCCTGTGGAATACTGCTAAGCCCTAAAAGGACTTAACTATTGATACATAGGATTGCATGGATGGGTCACAGTCATGCTGAGTTATGGCATTTTCATTATGAAAGGTAATGCATTTTGTCGAGTTCTTCTTCTGCATGTTGAGTGACTGGAAGGGTGTATTTATTATTATTTTTCATGTAGCTTTAGCCCAGATGGCTCTGAGTGAATAGCATAGACTGAGTGGCTTCTAAAATAGGCCACTGGTCTCATTGAGTTCTCATCCATATTATCATCTACATCTGATATGCATGAGAATCAGATGTATCCTGAGGCAAATAAATTCCCTCAAGCTGTGACCTACTCAAACCAAACATACTATGTACTTCCAAAGTAGAGTGGTAGGGTAGTCATAGCTTAAACATTACCCTTCTGGACAGGAAGATAAGGGAAAGATAAAGGGAATCAGAGGCCTCTTAACAGGATCTGTGAGCTCTTAAGGCTGGGAAATAATTGAGTTTGGCTTTGATGCTCTGCCTTCCAGGCTGCTGGACTCGGGTGGTCCTTGTGGTGTTGGGGAGAGGTCCGCTGCCTTGGTCTTTTGACAGCAAGGTGATGGTTACCCCTTTGGAACTGAAGAAATAGCCCTGCTCTCTGAATTGCCTTAGGGTTATTCTTCTCTAGTCTTGAAGAATATCATCTATTTGCAGCTGAGTAACTTCAAGGTCCCCTTCTGTGAATTCCTCGCAGTCCAACAGCCTTCCTTTGTTCGTTCTTTTCTCTTTTCAGTTCCAGCTTCCAGTTTGCTTGCTGGGGTGGCTATTAAGTCCATTGTCCTACCCATATTAATCTTGTCCAGTAGCCATTTGTCTGTGCCCTTACTGTGGTCCTCTAAACAGGCAGTATGGATAGTTCAAGCATTTTAAGTCTTTAACCACCAAATGCTCCTTTCCTAGAAATTGCCTTTAAATCATTTATGTCTTATCAAATTTTATTATAGGTAGTGAGCAGAAGCTAGGGTGCTTGATTCACCATTTGCTTAGAGATCTCCTCAGCCAAATATCCAGGGTCATCCTTGCAGCTTATACCTCCACCAAACCCTAGAACAAACACAGTTTGGGCCAAATTCTTTGACTCTGTAACAGTCTGTCTTCTAATGCCAAATAATATACTCCTCATTTCCATCTCAGATGCTGTCTTAGTTACTTTTTGTCACTGTGACTCAATACCTGACATCAGCAACTGAGGGAGGAAAGATTTATGGTAGCTTACAGTTTCAGAAGGTCTCAGTTGGCTTGTGGGTAGGCAGCTGGAAAATGGCGGAATCCCATGGTGGGGCCACAGCTAGAGCCAGAGCCAGAGCTGGTTCTCTGGGAGACAGAGGTCCTCATGACAGCATGGCAGAACTGAGACACAAGACTGGGGGGAAGGGTGGAACCAGCACATGCCCCTCTGGGTCAAGCCCTAATCATCCGCCCCTTTTAGCTAGGCCCCACCTCCCAACACTACACAGTATTCTGTAGGAACATGAGGCTTTTGGGGGACACTCCAGATCCAAGCCATGAGAGATGCCATCAGACTGGCCTTCATTGTTCGCACTCCTATCAACACTCTGTTCAGAATTACTTACGCATTCTCTTAGAATTTGAAGCTTTCTCAGCAGCTCTCCTCTCCTTTTGAGTCCTTACCAGAATCGCCCTCCACAGTCCAGATATAGCTAGCAGCATAGACTTTCTTTGAGCATGTCCTTTACAATGCTGTCTTGTACCTATTACCCAGTTCCATATCTGATTCTACATTTTTAAGTATTTGTTGTAGTAAAACCTCATTTCTGGTACCAACATCTGTTTTAGTTAAATTGGATGTCCATTCTGGAACACACTAGACTAGGTGGTCTAAACACAACAGTGTCTCCTAGTTCCAGAGGCTGGAAAGGTAAAGTTCAAGGCTCCAGCGTGTTCAGTGCATGGCAAGGGCCTGCCTCCTGGTTCACAGGGGGCTGTGTCCTCGTGGTAGACAGGACAAGGGGGAAATCTGGTGTCTCTTGTAAGAATGCTGGTCCCATTCATGAGGACTGAGTTTATGTGACCTGACCACCTCTCAGATGCCCAAGCTCTATGTACTATTATATGGAGGTTAGGATATTCAGCATATGAATTTCGGGAAAACACCAGAACTCTGTCCATAGCAGTATATTAAATTAATTGGTTTTTTTCAATGTGGTAAGCCAACCTTGCATTCCAGATCTCTCTCTCTCTCTTTTGGTGATATCTGCTCAATTTTATGTGTTCCTGGATTCAGTGTGTTCAGGAATGCTTCTCCCTGCCTTCCATATTTATAAGGGATTCTTGTGTTTGCCTTGCTTTTCTCATGACATCTTTTTCTGGCTTTGAGTCAGAATTCTCTTGTTACATTAGAGCAGAGATCCAAAGTTCATTCACCTGGTCTGCCTTAGATGGAATCACTGTGGGACTGCTCCTGGAAGTGCCCTTTTCCCAGAGGAATACCGTGGTCTTCCCTGCTCACCCTCCGCTGGCATGAAACCTCTGCCCTAAGAGCAGACTGGAGCTGTGGTAACTGGGGAGCAGGACTTTAAGCTTGCCTAGTTTGGAACACACCATCTAGCAGTTGCATGGGATCCTGGGTAGGAGGGAAAGCAGGTGGTGCTGTCCGGAATGGGGCCCCGCACCTCTGGTGGAAGGGGATGGAAGCACAGTAGCCTGCTATACTCAGGGCTGGTGAGCCCTTTTGTAGGGGTTTGCCCCAGAAGGTGCCCAGGTGACACCGAGCTGTGGAGACAGAGGTAACGGCGCAGCCATACCGTATGCCGTGGCCACTCTCTGTTCTGATGTTAGCAGCCTGTCTAGGATGCAGTTTTCTCTACTTGCTGTATGCATCTAGCACAGTTCAACTTGAAGTGGTTGTTTCTTAGAACATTTTTTATGAGTTAAGAAGTGGACACTCTGGGGAGAGAGTCACTGTGCTCCTCACCCTGCCCATTCTGAACCATCCATCCCATTTCACAGCTTTTAATACTGGATTTTGGATCTTTTTATTACCAAATGTGATTTCTAAGGTATTATGTTTATATTAGTAAAATATGGTACACTTTGCTACAGAAATATTACTAGAAAACTTGTAACCGATCTTAATGGCAGCATAATTTTCTTATGCATATTGGGATTTTGAGTTTAAACTCACATTCCAGTAGCTTTTCTTCCTTCCCTCCCTTCACCCTCTGCCTTCCTCAGTCCCCAGGACTAGGGATTGAACACAGGGCCTTTGCACTGAGTTATATCCTCTACCTTTTTTTATTTTTATAGATTTTGAGACAAGGTCTTGCTAAGTGGCTAAATTGCCCGGGCTGGCCCTGAACTTACAGTTCTCTTGTGTCAGTCTGCCAGAGTGCTAGAATTATAGGCATGTGTCACCAGGCCCAGCTTGCCTATAGCTTTCCAGTTCTGTGGATCCTGACTGACTGTTGCCAGGCTCCGTCAGAAGGATTCTCCTCCGAATAGAAAGCATTATAGACAAGTTCCGCCAGCTGCCCTCACACCTGAGAAGTTACAAAATGGTCTGCTACTTTAGCTTTTTTTTTTCTTAAGGCCTGTGCAGGAAGTGTCATTATCTTTCAATTAAAAATAGGAAAGGCATTGTTCCTGAGCTAATTGGTTCACCTAGCATTTAAGTGCTTGCTCTGTGCCTGGTGAATTGCACTCTCTTATCACCTGTGCATGTGTTGAGTCTAGCTAGAGCCGTTATTACTGCTGTTACAGCTTCTTAAGTTTGTTAATTTAAACATGAGTTTCTCTTCAAGCTTAATGATACAAAATAGTCATTTCTGCAGAGAGAAAACTGGCTGTTGAGAATGGTGAGGTTTTATCTTCTGAGATGAATCTTCTGGAAGCAAGCCACTGTATCCTTGAAGCCAAGTGATTAAATGAAGCTCGGGAGACAGAAGAGAGGGAGCAAGAATCCATGTGTGAGCGGAGCCAGCAAGGAACTCAGGGGCCTTGGGCATTTCTGTGACCCTCTGCATACTCCCAGCTCTCTGACTCCAGACAAAATAGTCATAGTGGCTTTTGTTTGTTTGTTTTTCCCTGACTTTAATAGGAAAGTAATGACCTCTCTCTCTTACACGCAGTTATGGGGAAAAATAGTGTAAGCTGATGAAGAATTTTATAAAAAGTGCTTTAGGAATTGTGAATACAGTGGAACCTGTTATAGTACCATCGCCTCTAAAGTAAGTATACATACAGATAGAGCCAGCCAAGCTGGCCGTACCTGTTGACGACTCAGACTTCCAGAAGGATTTTGTTAAAACCTTCACTTGATTGATTGGTTGGCGTGTTGAATGATTGAGACAAGATCTTCCCATGTTGTCCAGAGCAGCCTCAAACTGCTAAGCTCAAGCTCTCCGCTTGCCTCAGCCTCTTGAGTAGCAGTGACTATAGGCATGTAGCCACCATGCCAGTTATTAAAATACGTTCAGTTGTCACCTGGCCTGAAGTGATATAGGTATAGTGTTTTTAGCAGGGCACACATATTGCTTTGTAGGCCACGTAAAATGATTATCTTTTGGTGGTGGTGGTGATAGTACTGGGAATTGAACCGAGGGCTTTTGCACTGTGCTACATCATCAGCCAGTCTGTCCATCTGTCTTTTTTTTTTTTCCTTTTTTTTTTTTGAGACAGGGTCTCGCTCTGTAGCTCAGGCTGGTCCTGAACTCACTGGCTGGCCTTGGACTCAGAACAATCTGCTCTCCTCAGCCTCCTGAGTGCTGGGCTGGGATTACTGGCGTATACCACCATGCCCAGCTTTATGTGGTGCTGGGGAGTCAACTCAGGGCCTTGTGCTTCCAAGGCACAAGTGCCTTGACCACTGTGCCATTCCGCCAGCCCCTTTCTTTCAAGATAGGGTCTTGCTAAATTGCTCAAGCTGGGCGCAGACTCGTGGTCTTCCTGCCTCAGCCCTTCAGAGGACTGGGATACAGACATCACCACTGTACCTGACAATCTGACAGTGATTTTTCCTGTGTCCTAGCCTCTTTTCTAACAGAGAGAGAAAAAAAAAGAATTCATATGCCAAATATTTATTTTAATTTTAGTTTCAAGCTAGTCTTTGTAAAATTTTTTGCTTATTCAGAAGAAAAACTAAACGTATGTGACTCTTGCTTTCTTTGTCCCTTGTGATGAGGTGGCCAAGTGACAAGAAGAGTAATGAAGGGAAGAAGGGTTTGTTTTGAACAGTTAACTGGGAAGCTGGTCTTAAATTTTAAATCATTGTCTTTCTTATCCAGTTAATAATACACATAAGCAAATAGCAGGTTCTGAGCCTGAAGCTACTATTACTCATTATTATTGTGTTCATCATCTTAACATCTAGAAGAAACTATGATAAACTGATTTGTATATCCAGACCTTTTTCTTGTTTGTGTTCAAATACACATAAACACACATGGATGTGATGTACATGCATGGGGATAAGTCTAGATATACTTTCATTTAAATTTTATTGTACTATTTCTGAGTTTTGTAAACCTCTTGTACCCAGTGCCATATATTATGAACATTTTTCCATACCATTCAATGAAATACTAACTGAAAGAAAAGTCAATGTATTTGGTTTAAAGTAGTTGGGGAGAATAGATCATTTAGACCAAATATATGAGCCTACAATAAAATTAAAATTTCTTATTGGTATATTGAAAATTTGAAGTGCTTGTAGATATTGATACATCTTCAATGAAAGGTTGAGTGGGCTTTGATAATCCTACCTAAGGTGATGATTATTTGCCTGATTTGTTAAGCAATGATACTCTATATTTAAAAATATTTATCAGGGGCTGGAGATACAGCTCAGTGATTAAAGTGCCTGCCTGGCATACACAGGGCCCTAAGTTCAATTCTCTAATGCCTCATTAAAAAAAAAAAAAATTCACCTGGTGTGGTTGTGCTTACCTGTAATCTCAGGTGAGAGGCGGAGATAGGAGGATTTTCCTGAGTTTGAATCCAGCCTGGACTACAAAGCAAGACCCTATCTCAAAAATCCCCAGACAAACAAACAGACAGACAAACAAAAAAGCCTGAAATGTTTATCTTGGTTCAGGCCTATAATCCCAGCATTCTAGGCTAGTGGATGGCAAGTTCAAGCCCTGCTTGGGCAATTTAATTACTTAGTGAGACTGTGTTTCAAATAAACAGTAAAAATAGTCTGGAAATGTAGCTCAGAGGGAAGTCCTTGTGTTTAGTTCCCTGTAGTACACAAAAGAGTTTATCTTCAGATATCTTTAGATCCAATATGCAAGATGGAATGCTGTTTTTAAAGTGTCGCCGGGAGCAAGACATCGGAATACAGTTCTTTGTGAAGAAATGAAATTTTCTGTAAAAAGCACATTGGCTGTTAATCTTTCCACTTCTCCCTGGCTTTTCAGAAAATGTCCCACAAAGCAGAAGAGTTCACAGCCAAGGCAGCGGAGAGTGATGCGGAGGACATGGACACCTCGGACACGCAGTGGGGCTGGTTCTACTTGGCGGAGTGCGGCAAGTGGCACATGTTCCAGGTAACCGCCCTGAAGGGCAAAGCAGGGACAGAGTCCCTTTGCATCTTCTTCCGTGTGTGAATATAGGACCAGAAAGCGTTACACCTCCAGGGAATCAGGCAGTTGCACTAGCAGAAGGGTTAGAAATCCTCCTGGCTGTGCCTTCCCCCACTTTGCGCAGGAATCTGTTTAGAAGAAACTGTGTGTTTACTGTGTATGGAGGTTGGGTGGTACAAGGGTTGGAATGTTTATTTGCATTTGGGCAACTCCAGGTTTGATTTGATGAAGAAAAGGAAGAACCAGAACTGATAAAAACGCTTTGGAATGGCATGCATTATTACGCTAGATGTCTTAAATATATTTTTTCTCCTCACAACATCGAAACACATGCAACACTATTGAGGACAGTCAAGGTCAGAACTGAGTGAACATAATTTGTCTGAAGTCACAGAAGAAATTAAGTTGAGACCCAAACTCGTATTCAAAATTCTGTCTCTTTTAAATCCTTGACAAGCTGTGAAATAAGATTTAATTTGAGACACTTAGGAAATCATTGTCTTAATAATTTACAGAAATGGTAATAAGTAGTAAAAAAAGATATCATGACTGGTTGTTGAAGGGAAGTGATTGGCCATAAGCAGCTGGTTTTTCCCCTCAAGATCTTAAAACTGCTTACTGTGTGCTGGCTTAGTTTTGCTCTTCCTGGGCATAAGGAACTAGACCAGGTGGTTAGAAGCTTCTCTCTGCTCTCTGTTGCTGTGATCACAGTACCATTTCAGCAGCCAACTCATTGATGTGAACAGCTCGTAAATGACACTTTCTGGTTTGTCTTAAAGCCGGATTCCAACATTCAGTGTACAGTTAGCAATGAAGATATCGAAAACAGCTTCAAAACAAACCCTTGTGGCTCCATTTCTTTTTCTACTTGCAAATTCAGCTACAAGATAGACTTTGCAGGTATGTTTCCTTCCCTCATAGTTGAATGTTTTTATTATCAGTGTGGTACAATGTACAGCTCCAAAGGTCAGGGTTAGATGGTGTGCTTGTAAACAGTAAAATAAAGCCATTTGTTATACACAAAAATAGCACTCCAAAAGCTCCAGATAAAATTTTCATGAGCAGTGCTGCCTTTATAAAGGCATGTTTATATGCTTATAAATATTATGTGAAAAGTGCCATGTATTTTGAGTTCATGTAATGATTGTTTTCTAAGGTATACCAAACGCCTAATAGGTCTTATGTGAGAGGCAGGGTCTCCATAAGTTGCCTAGGTTGACCTCTGAATTGCATTCCTCCCGCTTCAGCCTCCCAAGTAGCTGGCATTACTGGTTTGTGCCACTACATCCAGCTTGCAGCTCTTGTTTTAGTCATGACCCCATCCTTCTGAAAGTAGGTTGAATAGTTAGGGACCTTTTTGTTTTAAATATCAAGTGTGTTAAATGAGAGAGTCCTAGGTTACTAATAATAGTTTCAAGACCAAAGTGTAGCATAATGGCCTTTTTCTTGGTGTTTGTGTTTTGCTGTAAGGGGCTAGAACCCAGGGCCTTTGCACTAAGCTACAGTCCTAGCCCACCTCCTCTTTTTTTGAGATAAAATTTCACTGAATTGCTAAGTGGCTTAGCGTGGGCTTGAAATTGGGCTTCTAATGTCTCAGCCTGCAGTGTTGAGATTTCAGGCCTGTGCCGCCTTGCCTGGCTCCTCCTGCTGTGTTCTGATTTCATTGGCTGTTGATAGACAAGTTAGCTAATGTGGAAGGCAGCCCACTTGGGGCTTTCTCCATGATACTTGGGCACAGGTTCAGGTGTCCCATGAGGAACCTGTTGGGTTGAGCCCATTGGGGTCTAACTGCAGGTGCCTGCTGTCTGCTGTTGCCAGCAGCTCTGTCTGGATGGGGCTTCCCTAGGGAAAGTGGGTCAGGTTAGTATCTAGCTGTCTTTCCTCACTTCTAGTTGTATCTTCGTGAGTGTGGAAGGGGTGTGCTGCAGTTAGGCAAGGCAGGACCATCAGCAGATTCTCCTGGGTGAGCTCAGCCCAGAGCTGGTGCAGGGCTTGGCGCAGGAGAGACCCAGGCGGTCACAGAGCTCGCGATTGCCGTCCCAGCACACGTACTGTGCTCACCTCATTCTAGAGCTAGTATGCCTACAGAGTGGTAACTTTCTGTTAGTGACTTCAGGCACACAGGCTGCCTGAAAGAGGGCCCTGCCTCGGGTCTCAGCAGCTGCCTGAGTAGAACGCGCTGGAGGCACATGTCCAGGCTTGGGTACAGAGCTGGGTTTGCGGCAGTGCTGAAGCCGAGTGACACACACAGGCTTCCTGATGATCGTGATGTTTATTAAAGCTTTTGATAGATGATTGAGGGAGTTGTGGGTTTCTCATAGAGAATTTACTAGTAAATGATACTTTTGGAAACTTCCTGTTAGAAAATTCTCTTTTTCAAAAAAATGGCTTTATCAAAGAATAGGGGTCACATATGCTAATAACCTAAGTTCTCCAACTCTGTGTACTGATGCTGTTTCAAAGGTATAGAGAGTCTGTTGGGGGAGGATCTCAGGTCTGAGCCTAGGGCTATCACACTGAATCAAGTACCTAGCTGCCTGCTTCTTTATTTTTTAAAGCAATACTGGGGATTGAACATGGGGCCTTCACTCTAAGCTGCATCTCCAGCACTCTTTTTTTATACTGTTTATTAGAAACAGGGTCTTGCTCAGTTGCTATGTTATCCAGGCTTGAACTTGTGGTTCTCCTGCCTCAGCCTCCTAGAATTCTAGGCTTATATGCCTGTGCTACCAGGCCTGCCTGCTTTTACACCTTTGTGTGTGAAGTTAGAACGAGCAGTGATGCTGTGTCCCTGCCCTACCCAGTCGCACCTAGCCTGTGACACAGCAGAGAGCCGTGTGGCATTGCATCTGACTGTCCTGTGCCCGTCAGCTGCCCGTGGGCGACGTGATTCCTGGCCACTGTGCCCTGCGATCGCTGATTCATACGATGCTGTGCCATGCACGGTCTCCTTGGCTCATCTCTTCTCTCTGTCTTTATACACAGAAATGAAGCAAAAGAATCTTGTCACGGGGAAACAGCGCTTAATAAAAAGGGCTCCGTTTTCTATCAGCGCTTTCAGGTACTGTGCAGAGAACAGGGCGGGAGGGGTCTCTGCTTCCCTCCTCCTCCCCTCTTACTGTGTGACACAGAGACCAGTGGTGTTCCTGTGGTCATGTGATTGTCTCAGTGTTCGATCCTTCGCTCCTTCAAGGCAAATAATTACCTCTTTCCTACCATTCTTCTCCCTTTCTCTTGTGAATTTATATTTTTCAGTTCTTTAGAGCTGTAAGTGTGGTAGTTATAAAATGTCTTATAGTCTCTGCTGTAAACCCTTAGAGCAACCCACAGAGGTAAGTGGCTTTTAACTGGAAATGCTGTCACAGCCCGTCCAGCCGGTTAGCCCATACACGCTACGCGATGGCCCCCACTCGGCACCTCCTCTCCTCCCCCTATGTGAATGCTACCAGTAGCTCCTAGTCCATGGAGGCCCTGGAAGGCACAACAACAGGACAGCTCTCCATCCCCTGGATCTGGGTACAGATCACTTGTTCTTTGTTGTCTTTGTCTGTATATAGTCAGAAAAGAGGTATAATTGGCAGAAGAGAATAAATATTTGTCATCATTCAGTTGATTAGAATCAAAAGGTTTCACTATGTCACTGAGTTACCCAGACTAGACTTGAACTCGCACCTCTCCCCTCCAGCTTTCCAGAGTGCTGGGAGACAGACCTGCACCACTGGGCCAGCTTGGTTTATATTTTAGCATCATGATTTAAATGATGCCCAAGAAGTTATGTAATGAGTGCTTTAATACTTCTGTGGAACACAGAATTTCCTGAATAGCTGTATCATGCCAGATACATATCAATATCTAAGGAATTACTTGTCTTCAGAGAACGTGTTCTGGGAAAAAGTAAGTCATAATAATGAGGATGCTACTGTAATTATGGTTGGGGCGGGTAAGAAATGCAGGCTGGGTCAGGCACACTGTGCAGAGCATTGGGCACAGAGAGGGGAGAGAGTTCAGCAGAGTAGAGGACAGTGAGCAGGATGCCAGGCCAGGAGGTGGGCGCTTACCTAGGAAGAGGAGCAGAGTGGGAAGGTCAGTCAGCACTGGCAGAGATATGTGTGTTCATTGTAGGAGGATAATGAACATTGATCCCAGGCAGGGCAGATAATACTTATTTTCATTGACTGGGAGTTAATTAAAGCTATGGGCCAAATAGAAAACATTTTTTATGGTGTTGGTAATTGATACCAAAGCTTTGTACTGAGCTATATCTCCAGCCCTTTTGTTTGTTTGTTTATTTATTTATTTGTTTATGAATTTTGAGATAAGATCTTGCTAAGTTGTGCAGATAGGTCATCCTTCCAATTTTGATCCTCCTGCCTTAGTTTCCTAGAGTTCTGGGATTATAGGCCTGTGTCATCATGTCAAGTATACTTAGAATTTTTTAAAAACTTTTTTTCATAGCTAAAAGATATGTTAGACAAACTAAAAAAAAGTTGGGCATGTAGAAAAATTTATAATTATAGTTAAAGGGATGATTCCTATAGAATTTAAAATTTTCTAGACTGGGGTGGGTAATGTTTAGACCTTGGGCCCTGTGTGACTCATGAAATCATTTAGTCGGCCCATCTGACAGCTGCTCACCTTGTGTGTGGGGGGAGGGGTAAGTTGGTTATGTTACAGTGGGTGTTTTACCAAATATACCAGGCTATTTTTTTGGTAGTCTTTTTTTCTTTTTCTTTCTCCCCCCCCCCCCCCCCCCCCCGTTTTGGTACTGGGGATTGAATCCTGGGCCTTGAGCATGCCAGCCAAACACTCTACCACTGAGCTACCTCCTCAGCCCCAGGGTGTTTTTTAAGTTGAAATTGTGTATGGCCTGTGAATGATGTCATATATAATTAAATGACCTTCGACTGAAAAAAGGTTCCTTATCCCTGTTCTAGACCAGCAAGGGCAAAGAATTTGAACACTTATCCAACTACCTTCATAAGAAAAGAAACATAGATGAATGTAAGGCTTCATTATAATCAGAAATTTAGTAGTAATGTACCATTTAGGAGGGGTTGTTAGATAATAAGCATTTTTACTATTGAGCCTGTAATCTCAGCTCTTAGGCAGGCTAATGCGGGAGAACCCCAAATTCAAGCCCAGCGTGGACGACTTAGCAATTTAGCAAGACCTTGACTTAAATAAACAGTAAAAGTGGACTAAGGGTATAGCTCAGATCAAAGGCCCTGGTTCATGCCACACACACACATGCATGCACGCACGCGTGCATGTGCGCATCTCGATAGTGTCTGTTAAAATCATGACTGAATATACTTTGGACCAGAAATTTCATTTCGTGATGTTATTTTACAGGTAGACTAGTAGATGTGTAAAATGTAAAATGACAAATGGACAGATTTGTCCATTATGTGTTCTTAATATAGTAGCAGAAAATCCAAGACAAGGTAAAATCAGTAGAGGCCTAGTTAAGTGAATCACATAAATCTACAACATGGAATTGTGATTCTGTAACGTGACATGTATGTATCCATTTGCCAGTGTGCACTGAGCACCTGCAGTGCACCAGGCTCTGCTGTTGGCACCAGGGTGAGGACACTCAGTACTGATGGGGAAAGATTTTTGATAGTAGTAGACTAAGTGGGGAAAAAAGTGCAAAAAATGTATGCTTAATGCCACATGTGTATTTTGTGTGTGCATGCAAAATGTGGCTTCTGTAACCTCAAGGTCTGAAAGAATCCAAGAAACTGAAGAAACCAGTGGAAACTGCACAGAGAAAGAACTAGAGAGGGAGAGGCACTGGCGTCTGTACACTTCTTTATATGGATGGACCCTATTTTGAGTTTCCTTGGTTTTGGTTTTTGGTACTGGGGCTTGAACCCACTAAGTTGCTGAGGCTGTTGAGGTAGGCCACAAACTTGTAATCCTCATCTATCAGCCTCACAGGCGCATATCACCGTGCTGGGCTTGTACTTTCAGTTTCAATTATATATAGTTGCTTTTTTTTCAAAAATGATTTTGGGAAAAATAAGCTAAGGATAGTTTTAAGATTTGATTTTTGCCATGAACACTTTTTGGTCCTGGGGATTGAACCCAGGACTATCACACTCAGCTCACCCCAGCCCTCTTTTTGTTTTTAATTAGAGACAGGGTCTCTTTAAGTTGCCCATGCCAGTCTCAAACTTACGCACCTCTTGCTTCAGCCTCCCAGAGGCCTAGGATTGTAGGCGCGTGCCACCATGCTGGCTGTTTTTGATTTTGATTATGCATGCAAGGTTGTGTATTTTCCACCAAAGTTGACAATTCAGTATGTAACATTAGTAGCACATGATAATCAACTTTGAATAAAGAAACCAAAGGCTACCCTGACTGTATTTATCATAATACCCTAATTATGAAGATTTAGCTTTGGATAAAACGTCGCCACTAGCAATAACTCTAACAAGCTTCTCTTTTACCTTTGCCATCTGAAGTTACATCTGTGAAAATGAGGCTATACCGATGCCACCGCACTGGGAGCGTGTGAACACTGAGGTCCCGTACCAGGTGAGAGCGGAGCTGACTTACCCGTTCGGGGAGACACTGGGAGGGACCCAGTCAGACTTTGCACACATCTTTCCCCAGCTGATCTCTCTGCACAGTCAAACCCACGAGTATAATGAGGTGGCCAGTCTCTTTGGGAGAACAATGGATCGCAGCCGGATTAAACGAATTCAGAGGATTCAGAACTTAGACTTGTGGGAGTTCTTCTGCAGGTAAGAAGACCGTTCCCTGGGACATTTTCATTGTCCCCAGCCCTCTCACCGTCATGGAGTTGTTACTGTTGTTGCCATAAACCTTTTTTATTTCTTTTCTTTTCTGGTACTGGTGGTGGCACTCAGCCTTCAAATGGGGCTGTCTCCCTAGTGCACAGCTTTCACTTTTTTTAAAATTTTGATTTTGAGACAGGGTTTTGCTAAGTTGCTGTCTTAGTTACTTTTTTTGTTACAGGAACACATACCCAACACCCAAAAATTAAGGGGGGAAAGGGTTATTTTAGCTTCAGTTTCAGAAGGCCTCAGTCCTATTCATGGGTGGTCAGCCATGGTTAAAGCACCATGGCAGAGGCCTGCCTGGAGGAAGCTGCTTACACTGTGGTGGTGAGGAAGGGGAGCAGCACTATATCTCCACCTAGATCAAGCGCTGGTGACCCACCCCTTCTGGGTCGTGCCCCAGTCACCCACCCCGTCTGACTAGGCCCAACCTCTTAACAGCACATAAAATCCTTAATATCCAAATATATGAGGCTTCTGGGGGACATTCCAGATTCACACTAGAACAGTCACTAAGTTGCCAAGGCTGCATTTGAACTTGTGATCCTCTTGCCTCAACTCTTCTAAGCGCTGGGATGATAGGCTGGGCCCCAGCAGACCCAGCGGCTAAAATATGTTAAAGCAAATCCCAGACTATGACAGATCTTTATTTCATATACTTGAGAATTAGGCTGTGGAATTCTTCCAGGGTTCTGACTGGCTGAATTTCTTTTTTGTGTGAAATATGTGGAGTTAGACCCAGGGCTAGGCAAGTGCTCCACCTTGGCTGACATCCCCAGCACTATTTATTTTTTCTTTTACTTTGGGAGGAGTTTATTTATCCCCTATTTTATTGATATCTATATGTGTGATACATAATGTTTACATGGGACTTGAGTACTTTGTGCACATATATATCATGTCAAAGTTATAAATCCTTCCCCTCTGCCTTTTTGACCCTCCCACACCCTCCCTCTTCCCACCAGTTCCCACCACCCCCCTATTTAGTTCCATGAAATGACTATAATCTGGGTTCTCGCATTGGAGAAACTATTTGATATTTAACCTGCGTCTGACTGACTTCACTGAGCATGGTGGTCTCAAATTGCATCCATTTACCTACAAAAGCCTCAAACCTTTCTGTTTTATAGACAAGTAGTACTACATTACGTACAAGTACCGCAGTTTATGGATTTCCTATTGTGTGGTGGGATGGGTATGGAAACGGGAAGGGTAATGCTCACATTTCTACCTCTTTTTAGCTGATGAGGAGACTGTAGGTAGGAACAGGCTGTCTTAGTAACTTTTTCATTTATGTGACAGAATACCTAACATACACAAACTAGGGGAGGAAAGATTGATTTTAGCTCCCAGTTTCAGAAGGTCACAGTCCATTCCTGGGCAGCCAGAAGCAGTGGAAGGCCACGGCAGAGGTGGAAGTGGAGGCTGCTCTCTCGGCTTTGCAAACAGAAAGCCAAGACTCAGGAGAAATGGAGGAAGTAGCATATAACCTCCCAGGTCCTGTCCCAGTGATCCTCGCTATTGTGGTTTGGATCTGGAATGTCCCGCAAAAGTCTCATGTATTGAAATGTTATAAATTGTCTATGGAACCATGTATTGTTGGGAGATTGGGGCCTGAGTCTGGGGGGTGGACTATAGGCATGTAAACTGGATTAGCAGCATGTAAATTAGGATTAGTGGCGTGTAATGGGGGTTTACCACACGTTCCACACCTGGATCCATGAGGGGCTAATCACTGGGCGGAGACCTGGAAGCATATATAAGCTGCACCTGCCTTCCTTGAGGACTGTGACTGGGACTTGGACTAGTCTCAACTGGTCTCAGCTTGCCTTCCCGTTTGTGATGTCATGAGAAGCTACCTCCACCTCTGCCTCTGCCCTGTACTTCCATTGCTGCCGGCCACCCCTGAATGGACTGTGACCTTCTGAAACTGTGAGCTAAAATAAACCTTTCCTTCCCTAAATTTGTGGGTGTCGGGTAGAGAGTCGCAGCAGTGAGCAAGTAACTGAGACATTGCCTCACCCTTCTTGTTGAGCTTTGCTTTCTAAAAAATTAGTAAATTCCGCTTAACCATGTGTTCTGTCTGTGCTTCTGTGTCTGTGTATTGTGTTCTTAGGAAAAAGGCTCAGCTCAAGAAGAAAAGAGGCCTCCCCCAGATCAATGAGCAGATGCTCTTCCATGGCACCAGCAGTGAGTTTGTGGAAGCAATCTGCATTCATAACTTTGATTGGAGAATAAATGGGATCCATGGTGCTCTTTTTGGAAAAGGTACGTGTTAGAACTCTGGTTCCAAATTGAGTCCTCAGAGAGAATTCCCTGCCAGCTAATCATTTTGTCACTCAGAGGTCTGGTACTAGCTAAGTTAAAGTTATGGTACTAAGCACATCTAAGCACATCTCAGTGTCTGAGCTGGAGAAAGGTCACTCTTAAAAACAGAAATTGAGTGAGGCTTTGCACTTTTGCCAGATTAAACAGCTCAAGTCCCAGCCATCCAGATGAGGCATGTTACATTTTCGTGTATAAGTCCTTCTTGTGGATGAGCCTATAGCTTAAACTGCTATATAGAGGATAATAAAACAAGATAATAACTGTATATTGTACACCTCTATAGGTACCAGAATTTTTATTGTGTTTTGCTTTAGCAAAGGATGGGTAAAGGTATTAACGGGCAGTGGGAAGATAGGGGGAAACGCCCTTCTGTCTGCTGTTGTCAGTGTCCAAGTTGTGTAATGTATGCCCGTTACTCAAGCACAGTAAGGTGTTGAGGGGAAAGGTAAGGGACTAAACGTTTATCTTTGTAGCACCTACACGAATCCCATCAATACTGGCGAATGTGAGACTTTGCATTTCCAAAAATTTTTTAGAGTATTTCCTTAACGTTGGTGTTCTCTCCTGCCTCTTATTTCCAGTGTAAGTGAAAGTGTTCTCTCGGAATGCTCAGAGATGAATAGCTGTGTTAGTCAGCTTTCTGTTATTAAACAAATACCTGAAAAAGCAGAACGTTTCATTTTGCCTCCCAGTCTTGAAGTTAGCAGCTCATGGTCAGTTGGCCTATTGCTTCTGGGTCTGAGTTGAGGCAGATCGTGATGGCAGGAAGTACTCGGTAGACTGAGCTGCTCCCTACGGCAGCTGGGAAGTGAAAAAGAGAGGACAGGAGGACATCCCCCTGTGACTGAGACCTCCGCTGGGGTCCACCTCTTCTCAGTAGGGCCAGGCACAGGTGAAAACCTGTATCACGTGGGCCTTTGGGGGGCATTGAAGATCCAAACCACAGCAGTAGCTTTGTCCCCTCTTGGAAATCCTGTCATTTCCAGGGTTATAGTTGGCTTGTTATCCCATATCATGGAAATATGGCTTCATGGGTTTGAATTCGTCTCTACGAACTGATGTCCTCCTGAACGAGGGCCATAAGGGACAAGACTGGCGGGATATGGAAATGGGAAGAAGGTCCAGGTCTCCTCATCCCCACTGACAACCACAGTCACACATTCTAGTCCTGCCACGCCATTAATCACAGAGCAGTTTATCTGCAATGTTTGCTGGGATTCTTGTGAGGTGCCTTTAGCGAGCTGCAGCAGGTGTCTACTGTGAAGCCTAGGTGGGGAGGGTGCTGGTGAGACCTGGCCCGGTCATCTGCACCATAGCTCTCCCTAGCAGACACCTGTCCCCTCTTAAGGGTCTGTAGATCAGGAAGTCACGCGTCTGTTACAGTTGCATTGAGTCTAGACTTCCTGACCACCAAAATGCTCTGGCTCATGTTGCGTGCACTGAGGAGTAACCTTGGCTCTCCTCGGCCCTTTGCATTCAAGGGACCTATTTCGCCAGAGACGCTGCTTACTCTAGCCGCTTCTGCAAAGACGACGTAAAGCACGGGAACACGTTCCAGATCCACGGGGTCAGCTTACCGCAGCGGCATCTCTCCAGAACCCATAAGTCCATGTTTCTCGCTCGAGTGCTCATCGGAGACTACATAAACGGGGACTCCAAGTACATGCGCCCTCCGTCCAAAGACGGGAGCTACGTGAACTTATACGACAGCTGTGTGGATGACACCTGGAACCCCAAGATCTTTGTGGTCTTCGATGCCAACCAGATCTATCCTGAGTACCTCATTGACTTCCACTGAGCTCCCCTTCGAGCCGCAGTGGCAAGGACACTCTGTTCTCTTTAGCAGGAGGACTGGCTCTCCTGCCACCTAGCTACTAGATGTTGTCTGATGCTTTGAATCAGATGCAAAAAAGTGGCTTCCGCATAAAAAGGCACACTGACTACAAGGTTGGTTTTCTGTTGTTTTTGTCTGTTACTCACATTCTTGTTGATTGAAAATTATTACCATTTAATTGAAAATTACTACCATTTTAACAGGAGTAAGAGGTGATATTCAAAATGGAAGCAGCTGAGTCATAGTTAACCATGGTTAGCAGAATCTTTACATTTTGTTCGTGTGTGATGAAGATAAGTGATTTTGGTTCAAATGGATGCATTTATATATAATATATATATTATATATATATGTATTTATTCAGAAAATAAAAATAGAGTTAAATGGATTCCTTTAGAGGAACTGGCCTTTCATACATTGAATTCTGGTGCTTCTGTCCTCTAGCCAGCCTAGTGCTTTGTTGTTCTTTGAGGGGAGGATGTAAACCCCAAGACATTTGGGGCCCTTGGAGAGAAATAAGAAACCGGAATATTTTTCATTTTCTTTTTTCCTTTCATTCTTCCTTTCTTTTCTTTTCTTCTTTCCTTCCTTCCTTCTTTCATTTTTTTGAGACAGGGTCTTGCTTTGTAGTCTAGGCTGGCCTTGAACTCTGCAGTTTTTCTGCCTCAGCCTGTTCAGTGCTGAGATTATAGATGTGCACCACTACACCCAGCTTATGTGGTCCTGGAGAATTGAATCCAGGGCCTTATGCATGCGGGGCAAGCGCTCTAAGTGCCAAGCTGTGTCCCAGCCAGAAACCAGCACAGTATTTGTAATGCTCCCCAGGCATGCCGGGAGAAAATTAAGAGAGCTCACCGTGTGCCCCGGGCCCTCAGGGCCCTCAGGTCACCAGCTGCTGCCTCACTGTTGCCTCTGCCCCTGCCCTGCCTGTCCCATTGGAACTGGCGGCGCCTGCATGCTGCCCTTGGCCTGCAGTCCCCACCAGGCTCTTCACATTCCTGCACTGACACTTGCTGTGCAGCGTGTCGGTGACATCTTCAAACTGCAGTTGTTTATGTTTAAAAGTTACTTTCCCTCTGTTCCACAGATTGTGCAGTGCGCACTTCTGAAATGTCTGTGACACGGAGCTATCCATCCGTGGTTTTCAAAATCTACATTTCTAAGTGTTGTCTCTCTTTTTCCTTTGATTTTAGGGATCCAACCCAGGGCCTGTTTACTTAGCTCTGCCCACAGTCCTTTCCTAACCCTTTCCTGTCTTCTCACCATGCTGAGTTCTCCCTGTTATCCCCACCCAGTTCTGGCCGAGGTGGTGGAGCCAGTTTCACTCCCAGTCAGTATCTGTGCTTGCACTGTCCTCTTCAATCATTTGAATTGGGCAGAGATCCAAAAATAATAAGAGCGCGTAGGATAGGATCAGGGCTGGTGATTCTTTTTTTTCCTTTGTGGTACTGGGGGTGGAACCCAGGACCTTCGCTCTGAGCTACATCCCCAGATCCTTTTCATTAAGTCAGGGTTTTGCTACACTGCTAACTTGCCAAGAGTGGCTGGAACTTGTGATCCTCCTGCCTCAGCCTTCCAAAGTGCTGGGATGACAGGCCTCTGCTACTGACCTGGCTAGAGATGGTAATTCTCTAAGTGTCATATATCAGCAGATTTTTATTATAGCCCAGAATATGTGGAATTCCCAAATGAGTGCATAGGGAATCGCATTCCCAGTGCCACTGCCTCAGACATGCAGATTCTCTGCTGTTGAGATGAGGCTCTGTGCGTAGAAGCACGCTGAGACTGTGGAGCCCCTGGAGGCTGGGTCACTTGGCTGCCTTGAACAGCAGCAATGGGGGCTCCAGACCGCTTTGCCAAAGCCAGAATTAGACACATTAGGAGTGCAGATTTTCACAATCTCGTTATTCTGTTCTTCATTTACGTAACAGTGTTGAAGTAGTTTCTCCTGGAATGTGGCTGTCCTTTTTTCCACTTTAACGTGTAACTTTCTTAGCACTTAAATGGAATAACCATTGTAGTGTGTGAGTTATTTTTCTTTTAGACATGTTCAGCTCTTATCCAAAGGTGCCCACAGGTAAGTATTCAGAGAGCACTATGTGTGTTGAGCCCTGGGGCTAGTTTATTTGAGGTAAGTGGGTCACACCACCATAGTCACTGTGAAAAGTCCCATGTCACTGCTGGTAGCTGAGAGTGGACTGCCAAGCCCCCTTTGCAAGAGAGAACAATGGGGATAGGTGTTTTAAATATGATAGTGTAAAGTTAACTGATGCTCACGCTTTTTTTTTTTTTTTTTTTTTTTTTTTTTTTTTTTTTTTTTTTTTTTTTTTTTTTTTTTTTTTTTTTTTTTTTTTTTTTTTTTTTTTTTTTTTTTTTTTTTTTTTTTGGCTCTGTAAGTTGACCTGAGAATCATAGGATCAGTTTCTCACCTACTGTCTCTTCCTGGGGACATCCCATGGCGTGGATGGGGACAATGACAAGAAGGATAAGGAGCCATTGCAGAGGGAAGATAGATGATTTCTGAATGCCACACTCTATCCATTCCAGCAGGTGTTGAGTTTTTTATTTTAGGGCAGAAATAAAGTATACAGAACACCCCTGTCAGTGAGTTGGGTGTCCGCAGGAGGGTTTGGCATTAGTGACCGTTGAGTTATTAGCTGTTGATGGTGGGCACACCAAAGAGTATGCAGCCATTTTTAATATACAAGTATGTTCTTTTCCATGTGGTAATTAAGCCTCTGCAGCAAGTCCTGGTGGTGGGTATATGTCACGTGTTCATTTCCACGTCCCATTTCCACCTTCCTTTATCTGAACCTGTGTTTGCAGCTCAGATATCAAGGTGTCTCCAGGAGCGTATTGCCCATCAGCCCTTGCCTCCCCATGTGGCATGGCAGGAGTATCTTGTTCTTAAATCCAAGTTGTCTGAAGCAATGACTAATCAAACAACCCATAGGGAAAAGCATTTACTGTGTGCTGTCAAGAATTCCAAAAACAGATAAGGCTGGAGGCCTCTGAAGTCCCTTTTTCTGAGTGTGTGTGCTGCCTTGGCTCAGAGGAGGGTTCTGGACCTAGAGAACCCGTTTTTGCGGTCCTTCCTGCCTCTAACCCCTCCCGCTGTCTGCATTCATTTCTTCCCTGATTTGAACCTTCTTCTTGTGTTTGTTTGTTTGTTTGTTTGTTTGTGTTGTTGTTTTTGTGGCACTGGAGTCTTTGCTCTGAGCCGTATCCCTAGCCCTCTTTATTGTTTATTTGATATAGGGTCTTGCTGAGTCACTACATTGGTGCAGCTGTGCTCAAACCTGAGATCCTCCTGCCTCAACCTCCTGCCTCCTGCTAGGACTACAGGTGTGCACCCCAGTCCCTGCGATTCTACTTACCTTTACATTTCTGTGGGCCAAAAAAAAAAAAAAAAAAGTCTCAAGGATCTCTTAGATCTCTTAGTCTTACAGCAGAGAGAAATAAGGGAATGATGAAGAATTACCCTTGGACACAAATGTTCCACTCACTAAAATCATGTTTTAGTGTATCCATAAATACTAAGTGAGAGGTCTGAAATCTTCGTGGGGTTTGCCGTTTGGGTAGTTGAGGCCACCTCTGAGGTGGCCGGCACTGTATAAGAAACAGTTTCACAGTGGTCCCAGCAGTACTTTTGCCCTCAGGTTCTCCTCTCTTCTTCTGGAAGGATATTTTGTTTATTTTAAAATAGTTTTTCTTTTACTTAAAGAGATAGTCAATTTGTAGGTGAAATTTTAATTCTTATAAAAGAAGATAAAAAGGAATGGAAGAAATAGCAAGGAAAGGAGACAAGAGAGACTTGTCAAAAATATTATGATTACTTTGTTTTTTAACCTATGGGGTCTTGTTGTGTTGCCCAGGGTGGTCTTGAACTCCTGACTCAAACAATCCTCCTGACTCAGCCTCCTGGGTAGCTGGGGTACAGCCATGCATCTCTGCCTGAGGTGGCTTGGGTCTGGAGTGTCCCCCAGAAGCCTCATGTTCCTATGGATTCTGTGTAGGGTTGGGAGGTGGGGCCTGGCTGGAAGTGGGTGGGTGCTTGGGGCTCAATCTGAAGGGGCGGGCATGTGCTGGTTCCACCCTTCCTCCCAGTCTCTCTCTGTTCCACCATGCTGTAAGGATCTCTGCTCCTGGAATTCCAATTCCAGCTCTAGCTGCAGCCCCACCATGTGATTCCACCATTTTCCAGTTGCCCACCTGTGACTGGACTGAGACCTTCTGAAACTTTAAGCTACAATAAATCTTTCCTCCCAAATTTGTAGATGCTGGGTATTGAGTCACAGCAATGAAAAAGTAACTAACATGATGCCTCAGCAAAGAATATTTTTGATTAGAAACTTTGGCAAAGGGTTTGTACTTATTTTTATCCTTTTGTGCTCTATGCAGGAGGAGTGTTGGTGAAAGAGAGAGCCAGCCTCACTTCCTGTGATTAATTTTATGATATTGCTTGGGACATTACAGATGGAAGAACTAAACATTATAAAGAAATATGAAGTATGCAGTTATGTGGGGGGTTCGCATTATTGTACATACGTCCCTAAATATCTGGGAAGAAGTTCAAGGTTCTCACCTTCACTTTTCCCAAAGGGACTTAAATTTCTCATGTTCCAGTGGATATCAGGTGGAGGAACAGATGCAGACAGGATGAAGGGGGTTTACAAGCCTTTGGGAGTCCCTGTCCCTACCTTGGCCCCTGCCCCTCGCAGTCCTGACGCTCTGAGGTCATCCCAGGTGAACGCAGCTTAGTAACTCCCAACACATGGGAAGCCTTTGCTAGCCTGCAGTCTAGGCCCTACATCCCATTACAGAGCCCACTCCTCCCCTTCCTTGCCTGACCTTCATCCCCTAGCACTGCAGCCTAAGAAGTGGGCTGTCCTTGCAGCCGTCTGCAGCAGGGCTGTGTATGTAAGAGCTCTGCATTGGTCTTAATCCGGTTGAAGTGGCTCCTCAGGAGACTGGCATGTGGGCTTTATGCCAAATACATGCATGCATTCTGCAGCTGCTCAGCTTTGCTGGACCCTCTGCAGAACACTGCTTTTGACCGCATGGCCTGGTAGTGTAGCTCGGGTCACCATCCACAGTCTCATCCAAGTCATGTTTGTAGTATTAATTAGAAGTCCAGACCACATTTATTCTTCTATTTCTTTTGAAAAAATACCTTTTCCCAAAGGGCTCATCTTGCTGTGGTGTCTCAGATGGCTTGCAGAAGTCACAGGTCTTACAGGCCTGTGTTTGGGAATCAGCAGTCAAACCCACTTCCCTGTGTTTTCTTAGGAAGGTCAAACCAGCTGAGCATGTGGTCTACAGGCTTGGAATCCCAGGCCTCTGCTGGGAGGCTGTGGCAGGAGGGATGTAGGTTTGGGTGCAGCTTGGGCTATGTCATGACTTAGTGAGGCCCTGTCACAAAATAGAAATAAAAATGAGCTGGGATGTAACTCAGTGTGAACGTCCTGGGCTTGATTGCCAATACTCTCCAAAAATGATCAGACATCATACCTGGAGAGAAAAGACTAGCCCACCTAGAATTCTCTAGGCTGCATCCGACCTGACTGAGGATGTGTAGCGCTGAGTCACGAGGCCGGAGGAACGTAGAAGCGTGGCTTGGGTGGGACGGAAGGGCTCCCTGGTGCTCTGCGCAGCTCCGTCCTTGTCCAGACCTCTGCTCCCTGCCAGTGCATGCTCTGAGTCCTTCCTGCACACGGTGTGCCAGCCAGCGAGCAAGACTCCCAGGATGGCATGGAGAGCCTGGGTGTGGAAAGGTGGGCAAGATCTGCTGGGAAAGAGCCCTGGGATACAGAGGTTGGGGGCATGGCTGATGTTAGCTGAAGGACAGATTCAGCTCCCTCTGGCCGTATCCATCCATCAGGCTACAGCAGGCTTTGGGGGGATTAAAAACAAGAGGCAGGCTGGGTCTTTAAAACTCAGGGTGGCAGAGTCAAAGCTATTGGTACCTGCTCCTGTGTGGGGTCAGTGGTAGGGGACCCAGGACTCGGCGCCGGGGCGCAAGGAGAGAGGCAGAGGGGCTGTGTAGGTGCCTGCACAGTTTACTTACTAGATTGAGGGGTTCCTACTTGTCTGCCCGCCTCTGCTCATTTTGTCCTTCCCCTTCCACATTTTTCCCTTCTGCCTTGAACCCCGTCACCAGAGCATGAGCTCTGGAGTCCGGTGCCCAGACTGAGTCCTGGGTTGTCTCCTTACTGGCTGTGTGACCTCGGGGAGCTTTCGGGTGTGGGTCGCTGTGCTTGTTTCTTCACCTGTGATGGGGGTGTTGAAAACAGCCCTGCCTCCAAGGATGGCTGTGAGAACGTGATGGAGGGTAACTAACCAGAGAAATGTCTTGGAGAGCAGCTGGCAGGGGCCTTGGGGGGCTCATGGGGATCAGACTGTCAGACCCTGCTCACCTTCCCCTCGCCAGTGTCCTTGGGGAATTCTGACTGCACTTGGACTTAGGGCGGGCTTGTCAGTCTAATATACAGCCAGGAGCACCAGTGTAAATTCAACAACTTTGATTTGATTTATTTATTGGTTTTGTGGTACTGTTACAATGCACCGCATTTGCAGCTCATGTGTTTTGTTTTGTTTTTATTTTGGGACAGGATCTTGCTAAATCACTCTCCTCCCATCTCAGTCTACTGGGATGACAGGCCCGTGCCAACTGGGCCCAGCTTAGATTTATTGCAGCAACTGCAACACCCACCATTGGGAACTATAGGATGTCCCAGTAAAAGGCTCAAACTCGATGGGCCATGCTGGGGAGCACTGATGTGAAGAAGGTCTGTGGGCTCAGGGTGCACAGCTAGTGGGGCAGCCCAGCCGTGCCCGTGCACATGCGTGTCGTATGTGTGTAACTCTCTAGGAGGCAGGCCCGCTGAGTACCAGCTGTGGAGGGTAAAGGAGCAGCAGTCCTGCTGGCTGAGGGAAGGGCTGTGTGGTGTCCTGTGGGTGACACAATGATCTCACACAGGACTATGCAGCACTCTTCCTCTCATGTGGTCTCCAGGTGAACTTGTCAGCGGCTGGTTTGGGGCGTTCTGAGTGTGAGTGTGGCCTTTGTGCAGGGTCAGGGCTGTTCTGTTTCTCTCCTCTTTGCTTGTGTAACCTATTTCAGTGGGTTTTCTTCTTCCAGGGAAACAGGAAATCTTTGTAAGGATTCACTCAACACTGTATCTGTCCTATAGGAGCCCTGTGCCAAATAGGGCCACATTGAGAACTTGCCTTCGATGAACACGTAGTCTAGGATAATAAGGCATTTTAGCTGGGCGGCTAGTGCAGGCCTATCACCCAGCACTCTGGAAAACTGAGGCAGGAGGATAGCAAGTTAAAAACCAGCCCAGAAACTGAGTGACTTAGAGATTGAAAAAAAAAAAAAAATGGGCTGGGGTATAGCTCAGTGTGAAGGCAGTGGGCTTGATCCCCAGTACAAGTGGTGGCAGGAAGCTCCTGCCCCCAGTTGACAATGCAGAATGTTAGAAACTGTATTGGCACCTGAATTCCAACACTGGGACCCAAGTCTGCCCACCCAGTGCCCCCAGAACAAGTTCCTGCTCATCCCTGTGGTACCTCTGCGTCGCACACCCTTGTGTGGCTTAAGTGAATCCTGGATTCTCCCATCTCAGTTTTGATACTGCCCACCCGTAATCTTCTTCTTGAAAGAATCCCTTAACTGGCACATGATTTAATGCTGATCCATACAGCTTTTACTCTTCTGCCCGATTTGGTACCCGGAAAGGAGAGACGTTTCTGGGGAGAAGAGTAAGGGGCTGTTCTAGCACACTTAGATGGTAGTGAGCACCCGAAGGACAGCCACTAGGTGGCAGCAGTGTACCTCAGAGGGGCACAGCAGAGGTAGCCCTGAGTGCCTGTCCGACAGACTAAGCTACATCCCCAGCCCATGTTTGATTTTGACACAAGGCCTTGTTAAGTCCGTCCGCTGCCTCAGCCTCCCCGACTGCCAGGATTGCAGGCCCGTGCCGCTGGCCCATCCTGTGAAGAATAGATGTCATCTCTCTGCCCCTCATTTTGTCCCCGGGTTTCTCTCTGAGAAGGCAGCTGCCTGTGTGGATGGCCGCACAGTTCCCTTCTCTGCAAACCTGGCCTTTTGGCCCACGTTGCTGTGACTGTGACTGTTTCAGTGGACCGAGCTGACTGCCCTTGGGTGCTGCCCAGCACTAGGTACCTCAGCGTTATTATGCGAACAAAGGCAACTTGCTGTCCTCTGT
The DNA here is from genome assembly GCA_004027205.1 of Ctenodactylus gundi. Lineage (NCBI taxonomy): Eukaryota > Metazoa > Chordata > Mammalia > Rodentia > Ctenodactylidae > Ctenodactylus > Ctenodactylus gundi. The sequence continues at coordinate 59,554 of PVKB01005809.1, forward strand.
GGTGCTGCCCCCCCTAGGGAGCTCCTTGGCTGTGCAGATGAAGTGCCATGCGTGTCTCTTGTCTGTCCTTGCTCCTGATGGGCAGTGTGTCCAGGGCTCAGAGAAAACTTGGAATTCCCTAGTCCCACAACATGTGTCTGTGTCCCACTGGGTTTTTTCCCTGTTTTTTTGAGCGAAGTCTTGACCATATATAGATGTATAATAGAGTTTATCATATTATATATAAGTGCTGAAGCTTCCTTTTTGAAATTTTCATAATAATATTTTTAAAAATCAAGGGCAAAAAAAATTGGTGCCCAGGTCTGGAGGAACAGCTCAGTGGTTAAAGAGCTTGCTAGTCAAGCATTGAATGTCAAGTTCAATTCCCCAGCACCACATAAACTGGGTATGGTGGCACACACCTATAATTCCAGCACTCTGGAGGCTGAGGCAGGAGGATAGCTGTGAGTCCAAGGCCACTCTGGGCTCCATAGGAAAAAAAAATGGTGCCCAAGTATTGGCCACCCCTGCCTTAGGGGGTTATTAGGCAGAAGACAGTGGCTTGCTGCTCTCAATCCTTGAAATTCCAGTGCAGGAACTGTTCCATTGTTATTTTTCTTTTTTCTGTTTGAGACAGGAACTTGCTGTTGTACTCTAGGCTGGTCCTGAACTCAATACGTAGCCCAGGCTGGTCCCAAACTCACAGCAGCCATCCTGCCTCAGCCCCTGTGCATCACAGTTCCTGGCTAATTTTTATGTGGTCCTGGGGGATTCAACCCTGGGCCTTTGTACATGCCAGGCAAGTGCTCTAACCACTGAACTACACACCCTGCCCAGGAACTGGGCTTGAACTACGGAGATCTCCCCAAGTCACCAGGAGATTTGTGGGCCTGGTTGTTGTCCACTGGGACATGGTTCGGGTCCTGTCCTCAGCTCCCACGTTTAATGCTTTTGCCATCTCTGCTGAGCATGTATCCCCGAGGCTGTACCTTTCATTGACTGAGTCCCCTTTTCCTCCTTCACAGTTTCACAGGTGGGGGGGGGGGGTGTCACTGTTCCTGTAGCCCTTAGCAGCCTCAGCCTGTGATTTTTTTTCTTTCCTTATAGAGCTTGAACTCATTCCCCTGTCACTTAAAGCATTTGGTGACATCTTTTTGGTATATCCTCGCGGCTGTGACACTGTGACTAGTTCTATGACCAAGATGGCAACCAAGTGATGAAAGAGTGGGTGGCATATAGAGCCTGGATACATTCACCAAGGGACAGTTCATGTCCTAGGGTGAAGAGACAGATTGGGGCTCCGTGAGATTTCATGACGCTGCTCAGAAAGGTCAGCAGTTTAAAACTTAGGAATTATTTCTGGAATATTTCCATGTATTCCCAAAGACTCTAGTTGAATATTGTCATGCTACGGTTGATTGTGCGTTATTAAAACTTGAGGAGTTGAAACTGAGTGACAGGAGGGGAAAGCAAGCCCTGCTCCCCAGGAGGGACACGCACACGGGCATGGGAGGAGCCACACACCCACCTACAGGCAAGACCCGTTCTGGCCTCAGCTGCCCAGGCCTGGCCCCCAGACTCAGACTGCTGCTTCGAGCCTGCACCACGCAGGCAGCCCCCCAGCTTGTGCCCAGGGTGAGGGCTGCCCACTGCCAGGCGCTGTAGAGCGGCGGGGCCCCGACCGTCAGCTCTCAGCCATCTGCACTGGGTCTTCATCCCACCCTTTCTGGTGTCAGGACCCCTGGGAATAGGATCTTTTGTCAGTGCTGTGGTTTCCCAGCAAGACCTTGTTTAGCTACCTTAGATTCTCACTTGGATCATTATTAGCCTGCCGTGTGGTGGCGTCCCGGTCAGACTGAGATCACAGAGGACCCAGGCTGCCGTGTATTTCGCTGCTGTATCAGGAATAGCAGATACTTCAGCTGCACGGGGCTTGCTGCGTTCACTCCCCGCGGCGCCTCTGCCTCCTTCCAGCCGCGCTCGTCTGCCCAGACTCCTTCTATAGGCAGTCATAAATTCTCTCCTGCAATTAGAGTATTGGGAAAGTGTGGTTTAATTTGTGTTTCATTTTCTTGGATTGAATCACCCTACAGCAATGTTCCACTGAAATTCTGTTATTACAGAGCCCGAGAAAATCGTCCAATTATCCTTTAAGGCCTGTGCCTGCCTCTCCTACAGTGGAAGCCGAGCACGGATGCGTTTGTTTTCAGCAGCCCTGAACCTGGTTTCTCATCTCTGCTGTCCCTCCATGCTCAAGAAACAACAGGACAGCAGGAGTAGGAGCTTGGAAGGGTAATCCCGGAAACACACTCAGCCAGTGCTTACCTTTGAGGATAAAGCCCATGTTGTCCTTTGTGTCCGACGTAGCTTGGCATCTGGGTTAAGAATCTGTTCTTAAATACTAGCTCTATCTAAGCTGCTGGTGGAACCTCTCTAGCTTTTAGTCCCATCAGTAAAATAATGCCTGTCTTTCAAGGGTGCTGGAAGGCTTAAAGGAGTTACTGGGACATGTGAAGTTCTTAGGGCACAGCCTGGGCTATCCGGACCAAGTAGCTAACATAGGCTCAGGGCTGTTTTGTGAGTGACACAGATCCTATTACTGCAATAATCCTGTCCCCGCCTCATCGCCACCAGGGCAAAGAGGGGGTTACATTTCTACACAGGAAACTTATAGCTACTCGGAATGACTAGACTAGGATGGTACTGACAAGCCTGCATTTTAAATTAAAAGTTGTATTTTCTGACTACCCTGGGTGGGTTCGGGGGGAGGGGGGTGCCTAAGACAGGAGTATTTTAAGTTCAAGCCTGGTCTGGGCAGCTTAGCAACTTGGCAAAACCCCATTTCAAAAGTCAGGAAAAAAAAGAAGGCTGTGTATCTCATGGTGAAAGCCCTGAGTTCCATCCCCAGTACCACAAAAGAAATAAAGTTAATATTTTCCAGGGAATAAAGTAAGGTGCTCCACCCCCACCTGCCCCTTGAAAGCAGTGTGTGGAGTTCGAGGGAGAAGGAACAGCATGGGAATGGGAATGCAAGGTGCATAGACAAGCAGGGACCAGCCAGAGAGGGGAAAATGGAAGTCCCTTGCGGACCCAGGACCCCAGGGCCGGGAAGGAGCACAGGCCACACCTCCCCGGTGTCTAATGACTCGGTCCCACTGGCAGCTGAGAGCTGAGGTGGCGCTGTGGTTCAGACCTGGGTGCAGCTGCTAGCCATGTCTGGCAGCTACCGATGACCTAATGTTTGATAAAGTCAAAAGCTGGTTTTGAAAGCCAATGGTTATTTCTGTCCTGGGATTTAGAAGTTTTTATTCATTTGTAATAGACAAAGAGGTGTTTGGAGATTTTTAACTCCACCATCTTTCTTGAAGCTCGCTTTGAATAAGCCTTTTTCCTTTTCACCATCATGCGTGGTTTCTTGCTTGACCTACGAGGGGCAGAAGAACCTGAGCAGGAATAGGGAGGGAGCGATACACTCAAGGACAGAGTCCGCTAGCCGTCTCCCAGAGCAGGGACCCTGTGTTTAGTTCTGTATATTAAAAAGAGCGGGAGGCTGGGAGAGTGTGGCTCTGGGACTCCCTCAGTCAAGGAGTGAGTGTTCTCTGCTATGGGTGCAGTGTGCTGATAATCCACTCTTCTGTTCTTTCTTTCTTTCTTTCTTTCTTTCTTTTTTTTTTTTTTTTTTTTTTTTGATACAAGGTCTTGCTCTGTAGTCCAGGCTGGTCCTGAACTCTCTATGGAGCCTAGGCTGGCCTTGCATTTATAGCAGTTCTTCTGCCTCAGCTCCCTAGTGCTGGGATTACAGGTTTGTGCCACCACACCCAGTTTATATGGTGCTAGGGAATCGAACTCAGATACTTAGCACTTGACTTAGCATTTCCTAGGCAAATGCTTTAACTGCTGAGCCATTCCTCCATCCCCTCTTTTCTGTTCTTTTCTCTTATTTCCGGTACTGGGGTCCAACCCAGGGCCTTCACACTGAATTATATCCCTGGGCCATTTTTTAGTTTTGAGTTTGAGACAGTGTTCTGCTAAGTCACTAAGTTTCCCAGGCCAATCTTAAACTTGCTGTCTTCCTGCCTTAACCCTGCAGAGCACCAGGATAAGAGACCTGTGTGAGCAGCCCCTCGAGTTCCAGTAGGGGGTGCTGTGTATTTGCTGGTGCTGAGATTGAAAGAGCCTGAGCCAGTCAGTGCTCAGGGCCTTCCAGGTAGGGCTCAGTAGCCTCCTTTACTTCCAGGGAGTCTTGTAGCAGAATGGCCCAACTGTGATTCTTGGTATCTGTTGTACTTTGATCTCCTGGTGCCTGCTTCTTACATTGCCAGCTCCCTCTGCCCTCTTCCGTTGGTTAAGAATAATTTAGCCATTCATAATTTGTAAAAATCCAGACAATCTGGTGCATAGACCTCTAATCCTAGCACTGGGAGGTTGAGGCAGGAGAATTATATGTTCAAAGCAGTCTGGGTAACTTAACAATTTAGCAAAACCTTATCTCAAATAAGCAGTAAAAAGGGGTTGAGGATGTAGCTCAGGGCAAAGGCCCTGGATTCAATCCCCTGAACTGCAAAGAAAAACATATGTAAAAATCTTAGGAAACATCTCTCTCTGATCCATCAGAGGGAAATTGTCTGGCTGTCTTTTAAACTTAGTTGCAGTGGATCCACTTTGCTTCAGTATGTTTTTAATATGTATGTCTGTATGTACATTTTTAAAATCGTGCTTGTATTTATAGTTTACTACAAAATGCAGTCCTCCTAGTACGTAAAGCTGTTTGTTTCCTGTGTTCCACCTTTCTATGACTGTAATCTCTACACTAGAGGTCCCCAAGCTCCCCTGGCCTGCAGACTGGTCCGTGGCCTTGGAAGGGACCTTGCTTTAGAGACAGGTAAGTGTTGAACAGAAGAAAAGTTCAAGCGAAAGCCCCTGCCTCCTGCCAGCATGCTTCAGTGATCGTGTTCTGGTAGCACTGCTGACGGGCAGGAGGTGGAGCTAAGTGCCTCATCCCGACCCTGTCCTTGGGAGAACGGTCTTCAACTAAGCAGGCTCTCGGTATCAGAAAGGTTGGGAAACCACTGCCCTATAAAAACTGCAATCTTAGCATTCTGGGACGCTGAGGCAGAGGATTGCAAGTTCAAGCCCAGACTGGACAACTTTTAATTTACCGAGACCCTGTCTCAAAGTAAAAACAGGCTATGGATGGAGCTCAGAGTGAGAAACTTAGGTTTAATCCCCAGTACCACAAACAAGCTAAAAATATAAACCACGTTCATCCATTCATCATGCAATGCAGCACTGACCCCTGGAGCCTGCAGCATTTCCAGAGAGGGTGAGGCCGCTGGGGCATCGGGGTGGGGGCCGCGAAGCCTTCACAGTTGGCCCGGAGCAGATTGGTCTGGGAGGGTGGTGGATGCAGACCGACCAAGGAGGAGGGAAGCAGTGATGGCCTGGCCCATCACTCATGACGTCTAAACGCTTTGTGCTTGGCGTTGATGCTCATTGCTGAGCCGGAACCCCCGCGCCCTGCTTCAGCCTCTTCAATTTCAAAGCATCCTCTCCATTGTGCTCTCTGGACAATTGTGTCTGTGCCGCAGACTGCTGACTTGCAGCCTCTCTGGGCAAATTGAACACATCGTTCTTTGCAGAGCCGATGTTGTCAGGGTTGGCTTCAGGGCACCCTTCCCGATTGGCAGCACGCCTCACCCTCCTGTCTTCCCCAGACCTGAGGTCTCTTGGTATTTATGAACACCTTTCTCCCCCCATGCCCAGCCCGTACCTGTTCTACAATGGTCAAGCCCCTGACCATTCTGTAGGCAAGAAAATAACTTATGCTGGTAGCGCGTAGCGGTGCTGTCTACCTTTAAATTTGAGATCCAGTCTCTCTCACTTTCTTTACAAGTATTTGCTGTGCTTTAGATACTTTGTATTCCTAAAACTTCCACAAGAAATAACATGGTATAGTGTTCAAAAGCATGAGCCAGATTTCCTGGGTATAAATCCCAGCCCTGACACTTAAAGGTATTATACTTTGGATCTGGAATGTCCCCCAAAAGCCGCCTGTTCGGAGCATGATTCAATTATGGGAGTTACTCCATTGATATCTTGCATTGCTTAGAGGTGGGGCCTGGTTCGAAGGGGCAGGTCACTGGGGCCTGACCTGAAAGGTAACAAGTCGCTGGAGCATGACCCAGAAGTATATACCCTAGCTCTACCCTTTCTCTTAGATCCCGCTTCCTGTTGTGATGCTGTACACAGTTTCTTTCCGGCTAGGCCTCTAGCATATCCTTCCACCTTTGCCAGCTGTCCTTGAATGGACTGAGGCTTTCCTGAAACTATGAACTAAAATCAGCCTTTCCTCCCTTAAGTTGTGGGTGTCAGATATTCTATCCCAGAAATGAAAAGGTAACTCAGACACCAGGCATGTGAATTCAGGGTAGTTTTAACTTCTCTCTGCCTGCTTTCCTCCTGTACATATGAGCACAATGGTAGGAGTATGTATTTCAGTGGGTTAGTATGAGGATTGAGCTATGAATTTAGAGTGGCGTCAGTGCCTCGTAATTACCTTCCCCACCAAAGCCATTGGTCAACAGGTAGCACAGGATGTGACACCTGGAAGCAGAGGAGCGAATGAGGCAAGTCTCGGGATTTCCCCAGCTCTCTCATCAGGGGCAGCTTCTAGGCATCTTCCGTGCAAGTGAGGGATCCTTTAGGGGGAAGAAGGACCTCTGTGAAACCAAAAATATGACCAGCAGCAAGAGAACTTGGAGTTAAGGCTTACAGCCCGCCTGACCTTATGCCTGGGTAGCAGGTTCAGGTGTGAAGGCCCCACAGCTCAACGCCTGCGTAGCAAGTGCAGGCGCAGGGACAAGGAATAAGGAAGGCACAGGGATCAAGCCTGAGGCGTAGGCCAGGTGTAGGGCGTAAGGCCCCACTGTGGGGTGAGCAGAGCTTTTGTGTAGTATGGGTGGATTAGCCAGCATGAGGGCTGGAGATTGGACACAAGAAAAAGTGAGGTTGCCTGATAGGTTGGGAGAGCAGGCAGGTGGGCTATGGGTTAAGGGAAACAGGTCCCCGCTGGTAGTCAGGGTGACAGCTGCCAGGGCCAGGAAGGTTGCTATGTTGCAACTGGGGAAACCAGGTTGCCATGGCCAGGAAGGAATGAGGGCATAGCTATCTGTAAGCCCAGGCCACACCCAGAAAGCCAAGCTGTGTGCGTAGGAATGGCCAAGGAGTTCAGCACAGAAGGCACAGCATGGGAACCCCTCAGACCCAACAGATTGCAGCACCTCTAAGATATGGAGGCAGAGAGCAGAGGCTGGAGAGGCCAGAGAGGTCCGGGAGGCCAAGACAGCTGGAATCACAAGTTCAGCGTACTGAAGAGGAAGGTAGTTGCCCGAAGAAGACATTTTGACAATTAAGAAGCATTCCCTCCCACCTGTGGCTGAGAACTGATCTGTATTAGTATGGATAAGACTCCTGAAGGCTGAGAAAACAGTTTCCAGAAAGAAAGAAGCCAAGTGATTCCTGATCTTGCGTAATACTGGGAATGGTTCCCATTCTACCAAACAGAGTGCAATTTGGAATCTGTAGGGGCACTGAGGGAAATTTATTGAAGGGTCATGCCTTCTCTGGAGCCATTTTATCAAGCTTTAAAGAAAACCTCTAAAGGAAAGATTGTACCTGCTAGTAACTTAACTATGTGACGAAATGCAGCCTTCTTTAATGAAATACAACAAAACCCAGTGCTTCGCATTATAATTAACAGTGTTTGTCAAAACTACCTGGCATCCAAAGAGCCAGGGAAATACAAACTATAACCAGAAGAAAATGATTAGGGATATTTTTAAATGAGAGATATGATGAAATTAGTAGACAAGGACTATAGAACATTGTTATAAATATGCTAAAATATGTAAATGAAGCATGAACATAACCAAGAGAAAAGCAGAATAGATAGCGAAGACTGAAGTTGGACTTCCCTGAGAAAATTGTGTCTGAAATGAAAAATACAGTATTAATTGCTGGATGTAAGCCTCAAAAATAGTGAATGTATAGGCGTAGCGACAGGAGCTGTTCTCATCGCAAGGCCCAGGGACAGTAGCCCGAAAGAACGGAGCTCCAGTGGACTGTGGGACGTCGTACACTAAATTGGCATTCAAACAAGAAAAGGGGAGACAAAAAGTATTTGAGGGAGTAATAGCCAAGAGTTTCCACAGTAAACCACAGGTCCGAGATTCTCAACACAGCTCGATTGCTGTGCACATAAGGAAAACAGCACAAGACCTATAGTACATTAATGAAGATAATTGAGAGAATGAAAACCATAAAGGAACAAGAAAACAACAAAATGGTTCAATAGAGCAAAGATAGCAGACCTCACGAACTTTGAACTATGTGTTATTGGGAGGTAGAGCTTGGCTGGATGGTGCCAAACTTTGAGTTTGACCTGGGAAGATTGGGTCAGCTTGTTGAGATTGGGAGTTGCCCAGAGCAGAGCTCTCAGGTGTGTGTTGCTGACTGTTGGGCCAGGAAGTGAGGGAGGGGTGCCCACGCCACCTGGCAGCTAGCAGCTTGAAGTTACTCAAGGAAGAGGGAAGTAACATCGTTACAACTTCTTCTTGGGAAGGTTCTGGCCTTGCCTGAGTCTTCAGACTCACTTGGCTTCTGTTTGCCGAGGGCTGAGCAACTTCCCATCCTCTGTCTCTGCCTTGTGCCTTCTTTACCACTGCTACTGCCCACCAATGGGTGGTGTGACCGACCTTCTGAAACTGTTAACAGTTTCCTCCCTGAACTGTGGAGGTATGTTGTTACAGAAATGATAAAGTAACTGAAATAAACACTCAGGACTCTAAACATATACACAAAATACTGTTAGAATTAACAAACCCACTGAAGCTATGAGAGAAAAATATTACCATGCAACAAATCAGTTGTATTTCTATATACCAAAGACATACTTTCTCAAAAGGAAGTTAAGGAAGTTCCCTTATAATAGTATCAAAAGGAATAAGATACTCTTGGAATAAACTTAGCTAAGGAGACAAAAAACAGGTGGAAACTGTAACATGTTGATGGAATATAAAGGAGACAGAAGCAGAAGGACTCCTGGGTCATTGAACAGGAACAATTCATACTGTCAATATGACCACACCACTTGTACAATTTCCAGATTCAATGCAGCTGTCGTAAAAATCTCTATGGTATGTTTAAAGGAATAGAGGAAGAAAACAACCTTAACTTCATTTGGAACCACAAGGACCCTGCATGGTGGATACAATCTGTGGAAAAATTGGAGGCCTCAGATTTTCTGGCTTCAAAGTATATTCCAAACCTGTGGTAATTAAACAGTATGGTATTTGCGTACAGACAGACAGACAAACCCATGGTGCAGAACAGAGTCCAGACATGCATCCAGGCATGCATAGTCAACTGATCTTTGACGGGGTGCCAAGAATACACAACTGGGAAAAGAAAAATCTCTTGCAAAACGTCTGTTTGAAAAAACTGGATATCCACATGCAAAATAAATATTGACCCCTACCTTACTCCACACACAAACATCAAGTCAAGACAGGTTAGGTGTCTACTTTTAAGCTTAAGACCTCATACAGGAAAACTGTTAAGAAACTACAGAACATAATATAAGCTTTGGGATGCTGGTCTTGGCAATGTTACTTGGATGTACCAGTAAAAGCACAGACCACAAAAGCAAAAATAGGCAAGGGGTACAACATCAGACTGAGCAACATAGGCACAATAAAGGGGACAATTAGCACAACGAAAAGGGCCTATGGGGTGGCAGAAAATATCTGCACATAACATATATTTGGTGAAGTATTAATATCAAAATATTTATGGAATTCCATAACCCAATTAAAAATTAGGCAAAAAGCCAAATGGACTATTCTCTAAAAAGACATGTAGGGGGCCAGCAGAGCCATGAAAAGAGGCCTGACATCACAAATTATACCCACCCTCTTTAAGGACAAATAAGTGTCCCTTTTGTCTTTGGTAACACTCCTGTTTCTGAAATATACATTGCCTGTTATGTACAGTCATGCCAGGAGGAAGGAAACGCAAGTCAAAGCCACAGCAAGATATCACCTCACACTTGCTAGAATGACTTTTATTAAAAAAAGATAAGTGTTTGTGAGGACGTGGGGACATCAAAACCCTTGAGCATTACTGGTGGAAGATACTATAAAAAACGACATAGAAGTTCCTCTAAAAATTACAGATAGATATTAAAGATCATACAGCTGTCAAGATCTTGAAGACATTTTAGTGTTCTTACGTTCATTATGGCACTGTTCACAACTGCCAATATATGGAAACACCCTAAATGTTTATTGGAAGATGAGTGAAATTTAAAAAAATGTTTTAAGTGTATGTGTACAGGGAGGGGAGATAGTGAAATATTCCTCACTTTTAAAGATGAGGAAATTCTACATATGACAGCATGGATGAACCTTAAAGAAGTAATGGTAAGTGAGGTGAGGCGTAGTCACTGAATAGCAAGTACTGTGTGCTAACACATGGGCGAGGCACGAAGGAATCCAACATGTGGAAGTTGGTAGGTGGTAGTTCCCAAGGCCAGGGGGTCGCTAGCCAATGGGTTTGATGTTTCAGTCATACAAGGTAATTAAGTCCTCGGAGATCTTACAGGGTTGTGTCTCTAGTTAACAATACCGTATTTTATACTTAAAATTGGCCTAGAGAGTAGGTTTCTTGGTGTTTTCACCCAAGTTTTCAAAAAAAGAAGCCTTTCACAAACAAAAGCAAAAAGATTCTATCACTTGTAGACCTGAACAGAAAGAGATCTTAAGTCCTTCAGGCAAAAGGAAAAAGATAAAAATGTAAATTTAGATGTAAAAAGGGAAAGAGATCTGAAGATGGAAAATACATGAGTAAGAATAAAAGATATCTTTGCTCATATTTTTAAATGTTTTATGTAGGCTATTGACTGGTCACGCTAAAATAAAAATACATCATGAAGCTTATGAAATATGTAGCATTAAAATGTATGATAATGAAACAAAGGAAAGAAGGGCTAAAAGTGGAAGTATAAGGCCGGATGTTTCTTATCCTCCAGATGAGAAGGTATAATGTTATGCGAGGTAGACTGTGGAAGGGTGGGTATTGTATACTGTAGAACAACTGGAAAATGGGGAATAATTAATAATTCAATGATGGAAATAACACTGAGCTATATAGACTATTCCATTAACTCAAAGGCTAGAAAAGAGCTGAAATAGAACAAAGAACAGATGGGACAAATAGAAACTGGTAGCAAGAGGGTAAATTTAAACTGTGAGGAATTAAATAAAATGCAAATGCCTGAATTACCCAGCTAGGACCCAGAGGACATGAGGGAATAACAAGGCACATCCTGACTGTAGGAAAGATGCAACTAGATTAAAAATACAGTCACAAGGAGGACATACTCTATGCACACGGATTAAGCAAAAGCTGGCATGACCGTTCAGAGTAGGAATGTATATTTCAGAAGCAGGAGTGTGATCAAAGACAAAGAGGGGCGCTTCTTTGTCCTTAAAAAGGGTGAACTTAATCATAGAAGACAAAGTATCCCTAAGTGCACATGGGCCAAATAATATTCAAGATGACACAGTCTCTGGTAGAGCCAAAGGGTGGAATAGCCACATTCACGGTGGTGGCTGGAGATCCCCGCCGGGGCCAAGGAACCAAGTAGAGGGTAACCAGAGCCTGCAAAGACCGCTGGCCAGCATGACCTAATTGGCGTTTCCTAATGTTCCGCCAAGCCAGAGCACCTGGCGCGCTCTCTTCAAATCCGTCGAGAGCATTCACTGATGCACGGTATGTGGAGCCGTAAAATTACTGTCAATGAATTTTAAATAATTGAAGTCATACAGAATGTGACCACAGCAAGAATTGTGGCTGAAAAAACAGAAAGCAGAAGTGGAGTAAAGGTCCTGAGGGGGCGTTTCCAGTTCGTGGGAACAGCCCGGGGTCGAGAAGAAAATTAGAAAATGCTCAGAACTAACTGAGAACGGAAGTATATGTGTTAAAATCCATGAGACGCAGACACTAGATAAAATAATGCTTAGAGAATTTTGTATTTCATTGAAATAAATTAGAAAACCACAAAACACCCCACACTATCATAGTTACTTTTTCATCTCTGAGCCACAATACTCGACACCCACAACTTAGGAAAGGCTTATTTTAGCTCACATTTCAGAAGGTCTCGGTGCATTCCTGGGTGGCTGGCAATGGCGGGAAGGAGCTGGTGGAGAGGAGGGACTCCCAGCGGTGCGTGAGGAGGCGTCAGAGCTTCTTGAGAGGCTGGGGCAGAGTGTATCCTTCCAGGTCACACCCCTCAGTCCCTCCACACGCTCTCAGTGACTCCTCCCCCGTAATCTGCCCCTCCTGACCCACCGTCTAACTGGCTAACAGCACAGGAAATCCATAGGTGATCCACAAAACCCAAATACAGGAGGCTACTGGGAGACGTTCCCCACTTGAACCATAACACACGATAATCTTATTATCCACCTTACAAGACTGCAAAAAACCATCAAATTAAGCCTGACGTAAATAGAAGAGAAATAATACAGGAAAAGTATAAATCAATAATACATAACCTAGAAACGCCATAGGGAAAGCCCAGTGAAACCAAGATTCATTAAAGAAATCATTAAAAAACTGACAAGCCTGTGTCTAGCCGTACTGAGCAAAGGAGAGAAGATGGAAATTATCAGTATCAGAAATGAAGAGGCTATCACTACAAATTCTACAGACAAAAAAGAACAACTACCTGGAATTAATTGTATCAGGGGACGAACCCACTGACTTCCTGTGCTGTTGGGCAGTGGGACCTGGCTGCAAAGGTGGGTCACTGGGGCATGAACCGGAAGAGGTAGATCGCTGGACATGGCCTGGCGGGGGTCACTGGGCAGGATGTGGAGTGCTCTCCCTCCCTCCCTAGCTCTGCCCTGCTCTCTCTCTGTTTCCAGCTGCCCTGGGATGAAGCTTCTTTCCAGCCAGGCCCTCCACCATGCCCTTCTGGCAGTGCCAGTACCCTCCCCCCTCCCCCACCTGTGGGTGGACCTAGCCCTCCTGAAACCGTGAGCTGGGATAAACCTTTCCTCCCGTAGGTTGTTGGGTGTCCCAGTGACGAGAAAGTGGCTAGCGTTTCGTTTTCCTTTTGTTTTAATTACATCGCAAGCTGTCAGGACAAGGCCCTTCTCATCTCTGCGCCCTCAG
>PVKB01005809.1:72871-83905 GCA_004027205.1 Ctenodactylus gundi
CCGCTGTCCTTTTGTTCCCCCACCCACCCTTCCTTCCCTCCCTTCACTGCCGCCCCCCCACCCGTCCCCCTCTTTCGCTTTGTCTTTCGTTTAAAGTTCCATGAGATGGTTGTGGTCTGGGTCTCTCATATCAGAGAGACCATCCAGTGTTTCACCTTCTGCTTCTGACTCACTTCACTAAGCATGGTATTTTCAAGTTTCTGTTTATAGCAGCACAACTAACAATAGCTAGAATATGGAAGTCACCAAAATACCCATCAACAGACCAGTGGATACACGAACTGTGGTACTTATACACAATGGAATACTACGCATCTGTAAGGTCCAACAGCGTGGAGGTTTTCACAGGCAAATGGAAGAAATGTCTTTAAAAAGAAGAAAGGAACCAAACAAGCCCTGTTGGCCGAGGAAGAGGAGACGCCGCTCTCCACCCCTCCTCTAGCTGCGTCGCTCCAGCGCGACTGGCGGCTCCCACACCAACTGCCACGTTGCTACTTCTCAGCTTCCGCCCGGGGTTTCGAAACACGCAAGCACGCGCACACACACGCGTGTGCAAGGGCGCGCACCTGGGCACAGCATCAGGGATGTCTTAGAAGCCACTATGGGTGCACAGCTGGACTGCTGTTAGTAAATGTGCAGAACTGGGCAGCCGTCACCACAGCTCAGGGGCATGTGACGCGCCTGGATTTTTGCTGACTGGATACTGTGTCCCCCTCTCTGGGGTATCTCTGAGCTACTTTCTTCTCTTTAATGTGTGTATGTTATGTGTCAGCACAGGGGATCGAGACCAGGGCCTTTCCGCTGAGCTGCAAACCCAGTCCATGTTTTTTGCTTTTGATTTGAGACAAGGTCTCAATAAGTTACTAAAGTGCCCAGGCGGGGCTTGAACTTGCCGTCCTCCTGCCTCAGCCTCCCAGAATGCTGGGGTTCCAGGCCTGTGCCACTGGACCTGGCTGAAATTTACCTTTTTCCTGGACACGTAATGCAGATGGACAGCCTTTACATCTGGCTTCTCTGAGTGTATTTTCTTGGAGGGTGGATGTTCATTTGTGGTATAACCTATGCTTGTATTCTGTCCTGTCTTTTGCTGGATAACATTGCAGGGTGCGAGAATGCTGCATTTCTTTCTCTTATGAGTGTGTATTTGTGATTGGGCTTATCCATTAGCCAGATGGTAGAGAGAGAACAGGGCAGAGCTAAGGAGGGAGGGAGACAGACCATTCCACGTCCCGCCCAGTGACCCACCCCTGCCAGGCCATGTCCAGTATCTACCTCTTCCGGTTCATGCCCCAGTGACCCACCTTTGCAGCCAGGTCCCACTGCTCAACACTACAGTTAAGAGGTGGGCCTGTGGGCAGAGCAGTAGGGCTTGACCCAGGGGGCAGGTCATGGGGACTTGACCTGGAAAGATGTATACTAGCTCTGCCCTTTCCTGCAGACCCGGCTTCCTGTCTGCCCTGCCCTGAGCAGCTTCCTCCAGCAAGGCCACTGCCACGTGCTTCTGCCATCGCCAACTGCCCACGAATGGACTAGGACCTTCTGAAACCATGAGGTGAATAAATCCTCTCTCCCTTTGATTGTGGATATTGAAAAAGTAACTAAGACACCGAGTGACCGGGACATAAGGTTTTATTCCTAAATTCTCAGTTCTGACCCCAGAATCCATATGCCTGTCATTAGGCTGACACAGCTTTGCCTTGATTACCGAGGTTTTATAAGAGCTTTGGATGTGGGTAGTGCAGATCCTCTTCATTGTTTACGAAGTTGTCTTGGCTCTTTACGGTCTTTTGAATTTCCATATAATATTAAGATCAATTTATTAATGCTTACTGAAAAGCCTGATGGGATTTTAATATGCTGTCAATTTAGGGAAAATTTACATCTTAATGATACTGAATCTCAATCGGTGAATTTTTATGTCATTTATGAAAACCCTACTTGGCACTCCATTTCCTTTCTTTTGCTATGCCCTATGGTGGGAGCTCCGGTCACAGGGAGCAGATATCTTTCCTAATGTGTTTCCTCAGTGTTATTAATTTCCTTTCAATCGGTGCTCTCATTTCACTCCTGAAATTTGGACTTGTGTGAAAATTTGTACTTGATATTTATTTAATTCAAAATATTTGAAATTTCCTTTGAACTTTTTTCACCCATGTGTTATTTAGAAGCATATTACTTAATCTTTACATTTTGTTTGAGATATTTCTAGCCCTCTTTCTGTTGCTGATGTCTAATTTGATTTGGGTGTGGTGAAAACATGCTTTGTAGGTTTTCTATTCTTAAACTCTTTTTTTCTTTTATTTTGTAAAACTAGGGATTGAACCAGGGCCTTTTCTCTGAGCTACATCCTTATCTCATTTTTGTTATTTATTTGAGACTGGGTCTGCCTGAGTCACTAAATTGCCCAGGTTGGACTTGAACCAATGATCCTCTTGCCTCAGCCTCCCGGACTGCTGGTATCACAGGCCTGGGCTGCCAGCTTGTTTAACAGTCTGGAACATGGTGCCTTGGTGAGCGCTCCCGCAAGTGTGAGAGGACGTGCACTTTGCTTTTTTGGATGAGATAGTCTCTAAGCTACGGCTCGATGCAACTGCTGAGCGGTGACTCTTCGGCCGCATCTGCCCTCACCCAGAGAGGGATGGCGACACCCCCAACCATGGTAGGGCATGTGTGTTCGTTTCTCCTCCCAGTTTTGGCCATTGTCTCGCTTCCCGCATTTTGACACCCCGCTGTTCGGCGTGTACACCAAGGATTGTAGTCCTTGATCTTTCGTGCTAAGTCATGCCACTCTTCATGTCTGCCCGTTCTTCTCACTCGGAAGTTTGCTCTGTGGGGAATACAGCTGCCAGCTTCTTTTGCTTGGTGTTACCATCTCTCTCCCTTTTAGTCTCATCTGTCTGTGCCTGTTTTTAAAGGAAGGTTCTCCATACATTTAGGTCTTTAATTTTTCCCATCATAGCAATCTCTCTTTTATAATTTGTATATTTAGCTCATTATGTTTAAAATGACTTACCATATAATTAGATTAATATCTACTAGATGTACAATAGTCTCCTGTTGTACATATTCTTAATTGTCTTAAAAATTCTCTTCTTTCTCTACTTTGTCTGATTTATGTTGAGCGTTTTAAATGATTCCAATTCCTTTCTTCTCTTAGCATACCAAATTATACCTTAAACTATCTAGTGGTGTTCATAGAGTTGATAGCACAGGTTTACAGTTAACCTGTGGACCTTGAAGATGCCTGCTGATCCCTGTCGCTCCACCAGAATCTTCCTGGCTGGAAATGGCCTTAGGATGGTGCACTCTTCTCTCTGCTGAGCCAGCTCCTCCGGCATCCCTGCCATCTTCATGATCTGCTGGGCCTTCTCACTTCTCTGCAGGGACAATAGGGACACTGTGCACTTAAGGACAGAGCTGCAGGCTGGTCTCAGAAATTTCCTTCTTCAATTTTTTTTTTTTTTCCCAGCAGGTGCACATAGAGAACCAAGGACAGCCTCCTTCCCCACAGACCTAGTCCTTTCCTCTCATTCTCTTTGTTTCTCTTGATCCGAGTTGTGTTTCTCTTGTGGAAACTTAGCGAGGATGTACAATTCCAATCATGCCAATTTTACCTAGACTGCCGTGGGAGTGGGGTCTTGGGGCCGTTTGTAATTTGTGTAATTACTGGTGCGGTTGGATTTACACCTGCCGTTTTCCCATGTGCTACCCAATTTTCATGTCTTGTTTCTTCTCTTTCGCTTCTTCAGTTTATGTTAAATATTTTAAGTGTGTCGTTTTAATTATTCCGTTGGCTTTTTTGCTCTGTTTTTAGTTATTTTCTTAGTTATTACTCTACATAATACAGTATGCATCCTAAGTCATTGCAACTACTTCAGAATAAAACTATAATTATAGAAACTTTGCTGTCATGGATTTCTCCTCCTTAATTCTATTACCATGTCACTTTTCCTACATGTAATATACCTGGTGCAATAATATAGCTTTATGCAATTTTCTGTCTGTAAACAAATTAAAAGAAGAAACGAGAGACATACATGAATAGCCCATTTACCCACTTACCTGTCATGTCAAGACTTCTTCACTTCTTCCTATAGATTTCAGCCCATTCTTCCTTCACGTACTTTCATCCGAAAGGTTTCCTGTACCATTTCCTGTGAGGTGCGCCTGTTAGTACAATGTCCCTGCCACCCATGGTCATCTGGCAGTGTCTTCATTTTGCCTGTGAAGGAGAGTTTCACTGGGTATAGATTTTGATCAACAGAAGTTTTTCACAGTTTCCACTGCCTCAGGCCATCCATTGTTTTAGAATTGATCCATTGCACAGTTTGCATCTATTCACGGAGAAGCTTTGATTCATTGACTCCACACTTAATATTTTAAACACAGTTTGCTTTAGTTCCTAACCATATTTCTGAGAGCTGCTTTGAAGCCACTGTCAGCTGCAGTGAACACTCTGGGACACCCAGAGACAATTTCTATTGACTACTTCCCCCTTTCCCATCTCCAAATATAGTCACATTTTTGTTGCTTTGCCTGTTTTGTTATTTCTTTTTTGAAAACTGGGTATTGGGCTGGGGGTGTAGCTCAGTGGCTACAGTGCTTGCCTAGCACAAGGCCCTGGGTTTGATTTCCTAGCACCGCATAAAGATTAGGTGTGTGTGGTGGTACATACTTGTAATCCTAGCATTTGAGAAGCTGAGGCAGGAGGATTGCCATGGTTGAAGGCCAGACCGGGCTACATAGTGAACTCAGAACCAGGCTAGACTACCAAGTGAGACCCATCTCAAAAAACAAACAAATAAACAACCTCCACCCAAAATAAAATAAAAACAGGAAAGGAAAAGAGACCCTGGCATTTATCATCGCACATTGAAATAACCTTGGATGTTCGTCTTCTCCCGAGTGTTATCACGGCTTCTTCCTCAGGCACGTGTTTACGAACTTGTCTGGACTAAATCCGCCCAGGCTGCTTTCTCTGCATTCTGTATCCACGAACAGCTCTGCTGCTTTAGTTTTCTCGTTTTGTCTTTCATGCACAAGCCTGACTTCCTAGTCACCTCTCCTCCGCCCTGGCTAGGGCTCAGAGGTCGTGCCAGCTCGACCTTCAGTGTTTCTTCTGCATCTGTGAAGGAGTGGGGAGCCCAGTCCCATCACGGGCTTGCCTCCCCCTCCTGCCGGGCCATCCATTTCCTCCCTGGACCTTTGCAGCTCCTGTGTACCCAGGGACCCCATTTACCAAGGATGTGTGTGCACCTTATTCTGCTCCAGTCCCTACGGCATCCTTGGTCTCTCCACAGCATATGGAAAGTGGCCCTGTCCCTGGAGCTGCCTCACTCCCAAGAACTCCTCGTTGGATGCCCAGTTAGTCTCCAGTCCATGGCTTGCTTTGCAATTTCAGTCCACTATGCCTGTCTCTTCACTTGCCTCTGAGATCACCCCTTACCCCGATGCTCCTCCTGATCAAGTGAGCCTTCTCCAGCACTGACAAAACTGGGCTGGCTGCCACAGCTCGCCCTGCCGGTACCAACTGAAAACTGCCGAGCTGAAGGCGAGATCAGCTGCAGCAGGAACACCACCGATGCCCCTACACGCAGGGGCTCTGGAGGACAAGCCCTTCCTTCTCAGTTCACTGCATGGCCTTGTTCAGTTTCCTGAGACGCAGTGTTTGTTTCTGATAGTTTGGAGCAAGGCTTGTAGTCATTTTTGGAGACAACAGTTTATTTATCCTGGAAATGGCCCTGAGTGTCCAATGACCCTTGTGTCTTTCTCAAGCCTGAGGAGGGAATGGGAGGAGGGGGAGGCATTGTGGTCTGGACTCTGCCACTTGCTGGCTCTTGCCCTGTGTTGACCTCAGGGTCCTTGGGAGTTAGACAGGGAAGTGGCTGCTTTCTTCCATCTTGGAAATGTTACCTTCCTAGCATAATTCAGAACTTTGCTAATAATTTTATACGGTAGACTTAAAAGATCACCTGTCCCATGGTTTTGGTGTAGTTTCTACCTAAGATTTTGTCTCTGAGGAAGGTTAGATGTGAGTGTTCCATCTAAGAAGACGCAGTTGTGCCAGCAGGAAGGGTGTCGTTTATCCTTTCTCTCTCTCTCTCTCTCTCTCTGTGTCTCTCTCTCTCCCCCCTTACTCCTTCACTTCCTTCTCCTCCTTTTCTTCCTCTTCCTCCTCTTATTCTTCTTCTTGTATTACTGGGGATTCAATCCAGGGCCTTCGGTCTGAGCTACATCTCCAGCCATTTTTTATTGTTTGTTTGTTTATTTATTTATTTATTTATTTGAGACAGGGTCTCGCTCTGTAGCCCAGGCTGGTCCTAAACTCACTACAGAGTCCAGGCTGTCCTTGGACTCAAGGCAATCCTCCTATCTCAGCCTCTGGAGTACTGGGATTACTGGCATATGCCACCATTCCCGGCTTATGTGGTGCTGGGGAATCGCACTTGGGTACTCAGCACTTGGCGTAGTCTTTGTTAGGCAAGCTCTGTAACCGCGGAGCCATTCCTCCAGCCCCTTCATTGTTTATTTAATACAGGGTCTCACTAAGTTGCTAAGTTGCCCAAGCTGGTCTCAAGCTTGCGATCCTCCTGCTTCAGCCTCCCGGATGGCTGGGGTTATCGGTCTGTGACTCTGGGCTGGCTATCCTTTCTTTCTCTTGCTTTTCTTCTCCTTCTTCCCCACCCCTTTGCTCTCTGTCCTCTCACTGGGATCCCGATTATGTGCCAGGACCCTGTGCCTGTCCCATGACTTGTCTCACTTCTCCCCACAGCCTTTCAGCTTGTCCTCCTGCTGGGTTAGAGACCTGTGAGCCTCCGCCCCTCAGCCCCTCCCCTCCGCAGCCTCCATACACTGGGCTTTGCAGAGAGCCTGCAGTTGGTAGGTCCCTTGTGTCCCCAGACAAGTCAGGAGGGGAGGAAGGGAGCCAGGAGGGAGACAGTGACAGGTCAGCGGTGACTCCTGTCGGGCGGGACCTGGCGCTGGACTGAGTGGGGATGAATGGACTTGCTGCAGAACAACTGCTAGGCTCTTTCTCTGTTTTTGTTTCCTGGCACTGAGGGTGAGCCCAAGGCCTTCCCACTGACCTTCACCCCCAGCCTACTTTTTAGTTTTGACTTTGGGACAAGGCCTCCCTAAGTTGCTAAATTGGTCCCACTGTGCTCAAGTTTGCTATCCTTCTGCCTCAGCCTCCCAGGGTGCTGGGATAACAGGCCTGGGCTTGCTAGGCCCTTTCCAGTTTGTTTGGGGGCTTTGATGATGGCCTGAAGACTGTGGATTTTATTTAGCAAACACAGAAGGAATATTCACAGAAGAGTTTTTGTGCCAGGATAGAACATGCCTAGGACTGCAGTTCACCTGTGTCATTGTCTGGAAGTCATTTATGGACTGGACTGGAGAGAGGAGAGACCAAAGCTGAAGGTCAAAGAAATTGTCCAAGACAGGTGACAGAACCCAAACTGCAGTGATGAATTAGGACAGGCGACCTTGAAGGCCAGAGACTTACACAGCACAGAAACCCCGCCGAGCTTAGGAGGGCCTGCGCGCACACCGCACCCATGAGAGGCTCGGTGCTGTTTCCGTTCTGGGTTCATGCGCGCATCTGCTTAGCTATCTCCCAGACTCTGGACGTTTGTCCTAGAAATGCTATTAAGCAGATGCTGTTGTGATTATTTTCATCTTCTCATCGGTCAAGTGACAGCGGCGGATTTTCTAACTAGGTCATTTAATTTTCCAAGTTGTTGGCCACATGCTTTTCCATGTCTAAAATCTAATCTTGGTAGAGAACAGCAGCTTCAAAACACCAGATTTTTTGTTTTCTTTGGTGAAAATAAAGTATGCTCCTAAAAATGCTGTTGTTCCCTGACAGGCTTGATGGTAGAAGAGTTAGACCATTTGGAACCAGGGCCTTTGCACTGAATTTCCTCCCCAGACCATTTAGAGGGTTTCATTTTGAGTCAGGATCTCCCTAAGTAGCTAAGTTGCCCAGGTTGGGGCCAAACTCTGATCCCTTGGCTCTCGTGGTTTTTAGGAACTAGTTGGCTCCACCAGACTCTAGACATAGAGACATTCTTTGGCTGGGCCCAGTGGAATAGGCCTTTAATTCCAGCACTCTAGAAGCTGAGCCAGGAGGCTTACAAGTTTGAGCCCATTCTGGGCAATTTAGTGATTTAGTGAGACCCTGCTTCCAAATCAAAAATAAAAGCAGCCTGGGGATGTAGCTCAGTGTGGAGGCCCTGGGTTGTCCCCCACTATGACCAAAACAGAAACAAAACCCCCATTCTTTGGTGTACAGCACCCCTGTTATATCTTCCTTATTTCCTTATTTATTACATTAATAGAATGTTGGGTCCTGGGTCTTATGTGTACCCATGCATGTACACATAAGAAAATGATCTTTATTTTTATTTTCTCAAACATTCTGTCAACAGTAAACTAATAGACACAAACCACTTACTTCCTGACTTCCAAACTCTGTCCCTATTTTCCCATAGTTTTTGGACAACACTTTACCTGTCATGGGTTTTATTTTTGTTTTTAGCAGAAACAATGATGTGGTTTCCTTAGTGGATAAGTGGACATTGTGTGTGTGTGTGTGTGTGTGTGTGTGTATGGTGTGGGAGATCGAGTCCAGAGTCGTCACGCTGAACTATATCCTGGCTTATTTTTAGTTTTGATGTTGAGACAGGGTCTCACTAATTTTCTAATTTGTCCAGGCTGGGCTTGAACTTGTGATCCTCCTGCCTCAGCCTCCAAGAATGCTGGTTGACAGGCCTGTGGCTGTCACATATGGCTGGACATTAATGTCTGTTTCCTTGCTTCGTACACATGGGATTCAGAAACTCGTGACAGCAAGCCGTCACTGTGGTGGCATTAGGGTGTCTGTGGGGGTGGGGCGGGTTTATCCCACACGCAGGCCGTGGGTCGCTCCTGGAGTTGGGATGGTGGTCACCTGCATCTGTCTTCCTTGGAGCTGGGGCTCTGCCTGCTGTGGCACTTCGGGACTCTGTCTGGATTAAGTCCTTTCGTTGTGTTGCCCAGGTTTGTGACTCCCTTGAAGGAAGCATGCGGCTTTCATGAACATGTACAGCGGGACCTGGGTGGGTACCTGTAATCCAAGGACTCTCGGAAGCTGAGGCAGGAGAATCAAAATATTGAGCTTAGCCTGGGTAATTTAATAATTTGGTGAACCTTGTCTCAAAAAAAAAAAACTGAGCTAGGTATGTAGCTTAATGTGAAGATTCTGGGTTTGATCTCCAGTACCCTGTAAACACACACACACACACAAAATCCTCTAGGAGGTCCTGCCTCTGTACCAGCCATGAGCTTGGATGGGCTCCCAAAATCCCACCCAGTGTCTCCTTCCCAACTGTGCCCAGCATGCTCCCAGTGGAGGCAGATGGAAGGTGTGGCTGTGGGAGCTTCCTTCTGGACTCTGCTGGCCCGCCCCACGCCCTCAGCTGTCTGCCGTGGCCTTGGCTGGCAAGGCCCTGGGAGGTGGGGCAGGTGCTGCAGGGCGAGTCAATACAGAAAGGTCTGTTTGTTTTACATAGCCTCCACCTGCTGGAAACTGTAATTGTATCTGCTCATGATTAGAACAGGAGCCAGCAGAGAATTGCTGTGCTGGAATGGGACTTATTTCTTGTGTTTTTCTGTGGGGGTATGTATCAGGAGGCAGGCTTAAGTGGAGAGTAGCAAGTGATCGAGGAAAAACAATGAAAGCCACCTGGGAGGCTGAGGCAGGAAGACTGCAATTTTTTCAAGCCCAACCTGGGCAATCCACAGACTTAATAAGACCCTCTCTCTAAACCAAAAATAAAAAACATGCAGGCGATGCAGTTCTGTGTAAAGGCCAAAGGAAGTGAATGATGCCAGGAGGGAGAAAGTGGCAAAGGAAAAAGGTGATTCAGGAGAGAATGACCTGGGAGAGGGTGGCATGCCCCCTTAGAAGTGTCCCATGCCCTTTGAACCCACGCACTCCCTGCTGGGCGCCCCCTTATGGTCTGGATATGGCGTGTGTTCCCTGGGAGTGGGGACAGAGGAATTGGTATGGGGTGGGGCCAGGGGAAAGTGACGGGGTCATGTGGCATGCTGCCCCTGGAGGGGCTGGTGTCCTGGATCATCACAGCAAGGGGAGACCTTGTGGACCCAGCCTGTCCCACGGCAACTCAGCAACTTAAGGATACATTATCTTGAAGTATATGTAAATGAAAATACACAAGTAAATAAAAACTGAGAGTAAAGACTGAGCGTGTGGCTCAGTGGGGAGGCCCCGGTTTCCATGCCCGGTACTGAAAAGGAGGGAAGAAGGAAGGAGAGGTGGAAGGCGAATTGAACTGCAGCCTGTGTGATGCTGTCAATGTTTTAACCACAGAATGCCTCCGAGTGTCTCTGGCCGCAGTTTTCACCTCTGTAAGATGGGTACGGGCAGGCATTGTGTCACATTACCTGTGGTCCCTTCTTTGTCTCAGGTCCCCATCATGAGAGGGGGTGTGTTTCTTCACACATGGCCGAAGGAAGGGTGAGCCATCCGCCCAGCACAGCCTGCTGTGCTCCCTCAGGGCCGGACCTCAGGCTTGGACGCTCGCTCTCGCCCTGACCGCTGGCAGAACCAGCTAGGGCACCCCAGAGCGGGCAGGAAGGGCCACGGCACCGGAGGGAGGCATCAGGAAGGCCGGGGGGCTGCCAGGGGCGTCAGCAAGTGAGGGGCGTGGGACCGTCAGTTGGCTGTCCCTGGCTGCAAGGAGCCAGGGCGAAAGGACGCCCCAGGGCTGGTGTAGCAGCGGCTAGGAGGCTGCCGCTTCTGTCCGTTTCGGAAGAAGTGTGAGTGTGTGGGGGTGCCCAGCCGGAGAATGACGGGCTCACCCGGAAAGGGCTGGGGGTCCGCTGGGGCCGCGTCCGGGGAAGGTCCCGAGAAGGCGGCGTCTCAGAGCCGCCAGGACCTGGGCGACTCCAGCAGGGGGAGCCGGAGCTCAGCCGCGCGGGTGTTGGCGAAGCCAGGGCCGGGCGCGTTGCGGGGCGGCGCGGCGGGATGAA
>PVKB01005810.1:0-83811 GCA_004027205.1 Ctenodactylus gundi
TCCAGGTCAGGGTGGGGTCTGTGATGTCCCCTAGGTTGGTGGAAACACCACCCACCCACTCTCCTGTTCTTGCAGGAATCACCAGGCCAACATCCCATGGGCTGCGTGACTTGGGGGAACCCAAAGGCGACATGGCCTCAGCCTTCCATGAGATGGAGATGAACTTTGATATGGGCACTTTGGGCATTAAGGCCACAGTGCAGCTGCCTGTCCTTGGCCAGTCATTTATGGAACCTTTCTGTGCCTCAGTTTCTTAATCTGTACAATGGGAATGCTAGTAGTGCTGCCTTCACAGAGTTGCTGAGAGGCTTTAGTGAGGTATCATGTGAGGACTTAGCACAGCACCCAAGACACAGCCAAAGTTGTCAGCCATCATTACATTATTAGGAAGCCGGGGCGGCAGGCTTGGGGAGGAGGTGATGTTTTAGTGGGGCTGGCCTTGAGGGTCAGACAGGAGTGGATTGCTCCTGGTGGGAGACATGTAGGCGGAAGGGACAGGAGGGGCAAAGGCTGCCAGGCAGGACTGTGGCTGAGACCCAGAAGAAGGAGATGGAGAGGTGGCTGGAGGCTGTGCCACGCCAGGGACAAAGTGACAGGCCCATCCATGGCCGCTGAACCCACAGCAGGCAGGGTCAGGCCTATGTGCTCCGTGGCAGCTGGTAGTACAGATGTGGTGTGCGGGAGCTGGGCCCAGAGGTGCAGGCCTCTAATTCCAGCCCTTTAGGAAGCTGAGGCAGGAGGATCGCCAGTTAGTGCCCCACCTGCGCAACCTTGTGAGACGGTTAAAAGAGGGACTGGAGATGTAGCTCAGCGCATCAGAGCAAAGGTCTTGTGTTCAATCCCCAGCACCACTACTTCCGCCCACACCCCGCCCCCCCTCAAAAAAAGGAAAAAAAAAAAAAAGGAAAGGAAAGAGAAAGAAAGGAAGAAAGGCAGGGTGTACAGGAGAGAGAAATTTCTGCAGGGCTGCGTAATGGGGGCCGGACCCTGCATCCTGACACAGGGTGGCCCAGGAGAGACAGAGAGGAGCGATTCAGAGTCCAGGTCCCAGGCCCCTGTGTGTGGGCAGCCAGGGGACAGAGAAGGGGTGTGGACATGGGGCCAAGGGACAGGAGACGGAGTCCAACTGGAGGAGGAGAAAGATTATTTGTCCTTGGCCTGGAAGACTTTGGACGGTGCCCTCACGTATCTGGTGCTCAGAGTGCAGGGTCTGGACGCCACATCCCTACTCCTGAGGATGACTGAAGCCCCACATTGAGGGGGCAGGTTTTCGGGGGTGGAATGGGAGGACTGGAGGGCAAGGTTCAGAGATGCCTGGGAACTCTGGGAAACACCCACAGTCACTGGCACCCATGGTGGTTGATGTCCCCAGCTCCTGGCCATGTGTTCTCGCATTCATATTTGATCTTTTCGAGCTCAGTTTCTTCACCTCTAAAATGAGGACAAAACTAACAGTACCAGCCCATGAGGGAAATAAGTGTGAACCAGGTTAGTAGGAGCAGAGTGGCCCATTAATGGGCAGGGGGCTTGGCAGGGCAGGTGCTACGCGGACGTGTTGAATGTCACTGTCACTGTCATTCATCTGCTGGGGCCTTGCTGTAGACTGCCATCTTTGCAAGGGTGTGAGCACCAGCCCTGGGCCAGGGGGCAGCTGCTTTCCCTGAATTTGCAGGTAGCGGTGGAGGCCGCACTGGCCTGGCATCCGATCCTGCCCAATCTGCCCCGTCCTCCGATTCCAGCTGAATCACCAGTTAATGCTGGGACCCTTCCCACACCTGTAGGGTTTCAGGTTCACTTTGGGGATCTGGCCTGGCTGGAGAGCCGGGGCCAGCTCCTGCCCGCCTCTACAAGGAGCCACCAGGACCACAGGGTGGGTGGGGGAATTCCAGGCTGGGGCTGTGCTGTTTAGGCCAGGACCCTGGGCTCTGGAGGAAGGGGTGTGGAGACCAAGCCACATGGCTTCAAATGACATCCACCAGTGGAGCCCCTGCCAGCCTGGGGTGTCAGGCTGCGAGTCCCAGGAGCACCTGCATTTGTGTGGGACGCGCTTCCGGCTCTGTGCTGACCTCTTCCCCTCACCCCTGACCTCGCGTCCTTCCTCAGCTGCCTCTGTGGCCGGAGCCCACCGCTCAGCCACTGGGGTCTGAAGACCTGGACTCAGCCCCGCGATGGCCTTGTCTCCACCCCACCGGTCTGTTCGCTTGCAATCCCTCTCTCTCCTTAGTCTCAGCCCCAGACGCCCCTGCCACACCCAAGCCCGCAGGGACACGTTAGTTACCCCGGCGCCCCTTTCCCTCCGTTCCGTGGGTGCCTCCCTTGCTCCTGCGATCCCTTTAGCTCGGATCTAGCCCGCCCCTGAGGATTTCCAGCCCCCAGCAGCTCGGCAGCTCCCCACTGTGGCCCGATCCGGAGGGAGCAGTGTAGCGCCCCCCCGCACCCCCATGTCTTGCCCACCCCCAAATTCGTGGTCTCGGGACCGGGGCCACTCGTGTCCTCTCGCCCCCTCCGGGAGGACTCGGCAAGGCGCCGCGCGGTCTTCGGGCTAAAGCGGGGGTCCAGCCAAACCCGGGGCCCCGCGCCGCCGAGGGGCGCCCCTCTGTGGTGCCCGGCTGGGTGTCCCCTCCACTCCGGGCGTTTCTCGTGGCCGGCCCGAGCGCGCCCTCTCCCGGGCGCTGTCCCCGCCCGCGCGACCCTGACCCGGATCAGCAGGTCCAGCGCCGCGCCGTCCAGGCACGTGAGGTTCCCCAGGAGCGCCCGCTTGTCGCGCTGGAAGCCGCGGCTGGAGTCGCGGGCGGCGCGGCCCTCGAGCGCGCAGAACACGCCGGTGCCCAGCGCCAGGTAGGCCAGGTAGGCCAGCAGCAGGAGCGCGGTGCTCCGCGTGGCCGTCCGGCTCCGGGCGCGGTCAGAGGGCGCGGCGCGTGGCGGCGGAGGGTGCATGGCGGGGGCCCGGAGCTTGGACGGGAAGGCGGCGGTGCGCTGGGCCGGAGCCGCTCTCTAAGCGGACGCCCGCTCATAGCCAGTTTCCTCCAGAAGGCTGGACCGCCAGGGAGCGGGGAGCGGACGGTCCTGCCCCGCCCAGGGCTCCGATATCTCGGGGACAAAAAAAAAAAAAAAAAAAGCCTCCGCGCTGCGACATCTGGCCCGCCCACCCCAGAACCAAGCCAGGAGCAGGAGGAGGAGGCTGCAGGGCCCCCAGGTCCTGCAGGGAGGGGGCCCAAGGTCCCCCGGGGCACTTCCTGTGGCAAACGTGGGAGGAACCCGGGGACGCCTGGGGAGATGAAAAGTGGACGGCTTCGGGCGCTCCGCCTTAGTCCCGGGACCCGCCCACTCTGAGAAGAGGGACCCCACTTGGGAGCTGGGAGGCAAGGCGACTCTGACCCCTGCTGCGCGGCTTGCAGGCCCTCCGGTTTCACTGCCCTGCCTGCAGGTCCTGAAGGACACAGGGCCAGCGATGTGCTTAAGGGCGGGTCATATCTGGGCTACCGGAGCGGGCTTGTGCTGTGCAGCTGTGAACCTCCATGGGGCGATTTCCTCTGGCCAGGAAGACGGTTCCGGGTTGCGGGCGCCTGACCAGCCCCCACCCCAGCCCTTCCCATGGATTCCCACCTTCCCCGGGGCTGCCAGAAATTTGGGGCGTGTGTTAGCAAGGTCTGTCTGCTCCTCCAGCCTGCTAGACCCAAGGCCCTCCAAGGGCAACGTTCACTGTCGCGCCCCCAGAGCCTGGCACTTAGTGGGACCCTGGCAAACAGGCACTGCCCACCTATCCGATGAGACAGTCACTCTCTGCTTGCCGCTTGACATGTGCTGAAGGGGTGGGGGTGGGGAGTGGAGATCTGCCCACAGTGATTCGTTCTGGATGACTTTTCCAGGTCCCCTTGGAGGGCAGAGGCAGGTCTCTGGGACAGGGAACCCATCTGGCCCATACCTGCCTCCGACCTTGTTCTCCCACCACCCCTCTGTTACTCCCACGGCCTCCTGTTTCCAGCCCTGGTGGGAAGCAGTGGATTGGAAGAGCAGGCGACCAGGCAGGACACCCCCCTGGGGTAGGTGGCATGGGGAGGCTGGGGTGCTGCTGGGCCACCAGGGGGCCTCGTGTAACTATGGGGAATCTTCGGAGGTTTGGTGACCATGGACCGACCTGTCCTTGAGGCTGAGGTCCCCGGTGACACTGGGTTGGGAGCACCTGGCAGAAGCAAGAGGCCTGGGTGGGAGAGAGGAGGGGAGCCATGCCAGGCACAGGAGGGTCCAGAGGCCTGCTGCATGCTGGCACTCTGAGACGTAGTGATTGCTGGGGTCTGTGCCTGCTTTGGGAGGGGACAGCAGGGTCAGAAGCACAGCCACCTCCAAGCTTTATGAGGACACCACCAGCCAGTGGGCAATGAGGGTCCCCGAGGGAAATGGTGGTGGGTCCCCGAGCAGAGACTTGTGGGGATGTTGCTGAGGGTCCACTGTGGCCTCAGAGTGTCCTCAGCTGCTCGCTCCACACCCCTGCATCGCAGCGGGTCCCTGTCCTTAGACACATGGTGGTCCCATTCTCACTGACGATATAGTCCCAGATGCTGATGGGGCTGAGGGAGGTTAAGCAGAGTAGAAGTCTAGTAGAAGTTCCAGCTATCCACATGGCTGAGGATGTGGGCAGGAAGATGAGGATGACCAGGGTCCCCAGGGTTGGGCACAGAGCCAGGCCCAGGGCCTGCAGAGGGAGTGGGCAGGGAGGGAGCAGCTCTCGAGTCGACCAGGAAGGTGCCAGGATGGTGCTGGGGGAAGACCAGGGGCACCCGTGGAGTGTGGCTGGGCCACAGCTATGTGCCTGTCCTGCCCTTTGGGGTGGGAGCTGGCTCTGTGGGGGTGTGAACTGCCCTGGCCAGGGAAGGGGGAGGAGTCTGTTAGCTGGGTAGGTGGGGACTTGAAGACCCCATTAGGGCTTCAGAGTCACACTTGAACAGGGTTCCAATGGGAATTCAGATTTGGGGCAGGAGAGTTATGGAACTGTCTCAAATCCCTGTACCCTACACTCCTGGAGAGTGTGCCCTGGGACAGGCTAGGTGGCCTGAGTCTGTTGTCAACCACATGGAAGGATGTTGGAGCTCTGTGATGACCACTGGGATGTGGCCCAACGTCCCTGTTGGAGAAGGACAGTTGGTCTTCAGTTACTCCTTTGAGTGTCTTTCTGCTGCAGAGCACCTGGCACGGGGGCATCTACTGCCCAGGAGGGCCACCTCAGGCCTGCTGAGGTGGTAAAGTCTAGCCCCTATGTATGGCAGTCACTTCCAATGGCCACACACGCTGCAGGGGTCCTGGAGGCCCCCCCACCAGGCCCTGACAGCCAGAATTGAGATTTGCCTCTCCTCTGCCCCATCCTGCAGGCCCCCTTTCTGCCCACGGGTGTCAGTCCCCACTGCTTCCCACCAGAGCTGTCCCCAGCACCTGTCACCAGTCCATTGCTGTGGGGCTGGAGGGTGGGAGGGCCCTATCTGGGAGCACCTGGGCCGGTCCTCCTGCCACTCAGGGTGGCCAGGTGTGTGCGCAGCCTCATGAGTTTGAGGATGACCACGCTGAGTGGGGACCCCTCTTCCCCTCAGAAGACCTGCCCTACTGTATCCCATGGGAGGGGGAAGGGTGGATCCAGGGAAGAGGAAGTTCAGAACCACCTCCCCTCTGCTCCAACGCTAGCAGAAGTTTGCCTCCACCCCCTGGCGCATGAGGGGTTGCTCCCGTCCACATGATCGCTCATCCTACCTCAGTAGGATCATTGTCAAATGCTGCTTGTGTCTGAAGCTGCTCTCTAATGACGCCACCTCCGTGAGGTCCACCTGAGCATCACCTTTCTCCTCCCCCTGGGAGCCCTGAAGTACTTCCTGTTATTACTAGCTAATTATCTACCTGTTATTGTATTGTCCCTTCTTACTGGATGGGAGGTCTGTGAGGGACAAGCCCACTCTGGTCCAAGTCTGTACCCCGCCCCCGTCATGCTGCCTGGGATGTCAGGGAAGGAGTGTGGCACGGGACTTAATTTGGGGACCCCTGGGCTAGGGCGGCTCTGGGGCACCCTAGGTGTGGGGTGGAGCAGGTTTGTGGTGCAGCAGATGTGTTGGTGCCTTATCCCCTAGAGACACCCTGGATATCGCCTTTGGGGGACAGCTCCTGCGTGCAAATGACCTCCTCATTCAGGTCCCTGCATTTCTTTCTAACAGGAAGACGCAGGGTGCTGGAGAGTCAGCACACTGGGACCGGCTCTGTGCAGCCAGGGGTGCAGGCGGGGGGACCAAGAGACCCTTGCTCTTCTGCATGGACCCTACCTGTCCTCTGGAAGTTGAGCCCAGCCCCCAGTCAGTACCCTGCTTGTGACTGTACTCCTGGCTGCTTTTCTTGACAGTCTCACCTGCCCTCTTCCCTATCTGAGCTCCTGGAGTTGTTTCCTGGATGAACCCCATTCATGTCTCTAGGGAGCCCCAGGCTGAGCCGGGGCCTCAGGCAGCCCTTCCATACCGCAGCCCTTGTTACCCATGGGGCGACCATGGGGCCCACAAAGAAGCAACTGCTGCCCAGGTCATTTGGGTTGGTGGCGCTGCCTTTGGGGTTCACACCTGTTACCTTGGCTTCCCTGATGACCTGTGGGGGTGGCAGGCTTCGGGGAGAAAGAGCTGGTGGCTATGGAGCACCGGGGGTCACCAAGCTCTCAGCAGAGTGCTTTTACAGAGTTGTGACCTGGGTCACAACTTGTTTCAGCTGGGAATGTCCAGGGAATAGCTTTCACGACGTATGTTATTGACTTGCGGCCAGGAGGTAGGGGAGCTGTACCCAGCTGGCAGCTTGAACTGAGTAAAGGCGGGAAGAAGGAACATTGTGGCAGCCTCCTATAAAAGCTCTGGCCTCCAGTGGAGTTTGGGAGACTTGGCTTGGTCCTGGCTTGCTCCCAACGCATCTTCAGTCTCGGTCTTCACCTTGCTTTTTGGACAATCACCATGACAGGCTCCCACCAGCTGTGCTGCAGTCTCGGCCTGGTGTCCTGTGGCACGAGTCTGAGCTGAGCAGCTCCTGGACCCTCCAGCTTTCCCATGTGCCGCAGCCAGCGGATTTGGACTCTCTCTTCAAACTCGTAAGCAAGCCCTCCAAATAAATTCTCTTTATCTCTGTCAATTCTCTTAACTCTGCCTCTCTTAGAGCCTTAGCCATACAGATGTCCCATTTAACAACATTTCATGTTCCCGTTTCTAGCAGAAAGGCCTAGAGACTTGCCCAAGGTCACTAGATTGCAAGCCCAGAACCCTTTCCCTGGCCAGAGCTGCCATGGCCTAAGGGGTGCGGTTGGATGATGTGGAAGGAGGGTCCTGTTGGCACCACAGCTGTGTACGCACATGTGCACACCTGTGACAGCTGTATGTGGTGTGCTGTGTGCTCCAGTGTTGTGTGTTGTACATACGTACAGGTTGCATGTTGCATGTTGTGTGTGTGTTTTAGGTCCAACATCTCTGCAAGCTTCAGCCCCTCAAGCCCTGGGCCTAGCCTTGTTGGGGAATGGGGAGCTCCCTCCCCTGCCCCTAGCCCAGTCCCCTTGATCTGTGAGCTGTCCCAGGGAAGCTTTCAGCCTTTCTCAGTACCACCCCCAAAGCAGGGAATGCCCAGGTGCGGGGAGTGGCAGCTCCGGCCTCCCGTGCCTGTGGGAACTGTTTCCCACTGCCTGCAGTGGGTGGCCCTGGTGGGCGGGGCCGGTCTGGGTGTCCTTTTTCACTGGCCATCTGCTTCACCTCAGTTTGGCAGGAACTGGCCTTTTAAGATGTGGACTCGGGCCTCTCTGTCTTTCCCACACCCCAGAGAGGCCGGGGCCAGACATTCCCCCTGTGCCATTACTCCCTGGAGACCTTCACCCTCGGGGCAGTACTGGCCATGTTCCCGGCTGTCCTTGCTGCAACCCTGGGAACTGCAACCCGCGGGGGACCCTGATGTCTGTGAGGTACTGAGGGTGGGATGGTGGGTGCCGGCAGCTCCGGATTTTCTTCTTTGAGGATGCACAGGGGCTGGAGAACGAGGCGGGTGTGTGGTTCTATGGAAGGGCAAGCTGTGCTCCTCATGGAGCCAGGTCAAAGCTCGCATCATGTCAGTTTTTGGCTTTGTGCGTATGAGATTTTAACGGTGAAGTGTGTTCAGCTACACTCTAGTGGCTTTATTTCTTTTTATATAGTACAGGCTGGTCTCAAATTCATGATCTTCCTGCCTCAGCCTCCTGAGGGCTAAGTTCCAGGTTCTTACAGCATTGTTCCTGCCCTCCAGCTCGACTCTTCCACCATGCCAGGGACTCCTGAGGGTGAGGACTCTTGGGGACGGGGTGTCCTGTGGAGGAGGGTCATCTGTGGCTACAGTCAGGCTGACGGCCTCCCTTGTCATCATCCTGAGAGCCAGTCAGAGCCCTCCTGGCTCCTGGTGTCACTTCTAGCCTAGGGCTGAGTGGGGAAGAGGTTCTGGGTCTCCAGGGTGAGCCTTATTTCCTGGAGAGAGGGCTCCTAAGCCTCAGGCTGATCTAAGGGCTGTGGCCCTAACCCTGCCTACCCTGTCCACTGGGAAGACCCAGACTGGTGCCTCCCAGCCCTGCTTCTGCCATCAGCATTTCCTGGCTCAGATCCACAGGGAGGAGCTGAGTTTCCATGTGTGGTTTTCAGGGTGGGCACCTTACAAGGGTCTGGATGGCCAAGGACAAGCCATCCCTGGGTCAAGTGCCACTATGCCCAAGCTGCCCCAGCAAGGAAGACAGACCAGATAGAAAACGGAAGCAAAGTGGAGAATTTTAGCAATGCAATCTTCAAGTATAAGACAAAACACAAAAATAGTGACTGATTGCAGTGAGGGGGTGAGG
Source organism: Ctenodactylus gundi (assembly GCA_004027205.1). Lineage (NCBI taxonomy): Eukaryota > Metazoa > Chordata > Mammalia > Rodentia > Ctenodactylidae > Ctenodactylus > Ctenodactylus gundi. Next base: position 8,852 of record PVKB01005810.1, read on the forward strand.
CTGAGGACATTAGGGCGCTGTGCCAAGGAAGGCCATGGAGCACCTGTAGCCTCCCTGCCACCCTGTGCCATCTCCTGGCTTTAAGCAAGAATGGAGTGTTGTAGTTTGGATTTGAAGTGTTCCCCCAAAGCCTCATGTGTTTGGATATGTTGGGATCCCTATGAAACCATGTGGTGTTGGGACATAGGGCCTGGTGGGAAGGAGTGGGTTCCTGGGGCTTAACCTGGAAGGGGTGGAGCACTGAGGTTTAACCCACAAGGGGAAGATCACTGGGACAGGACCTGGAAGAGTATATACTACTTCTTCCCTTCCCATCTCACTTGGCCTTCTGTTTGCAATGCTGTGAGGAGCTGCCTCTACCTCTGCCTCTACCTCTGCCTCTGCCATGTGCTCCCACTCTTGCTGGCTACCCATGAATGGACTGTGACCTTCTGAACCTGTGAGCTAAATAAAGTAAACTTTTCCTCACTTAGTTTGTGGATGACAGGTATTTTGTCCCAGCAATAAAAAAGTAACAAGACAGAAATTGGTACCAGAAGTGGGGTCACTGCTGTGATTTTACCTGACCTTGTGGCTTTGGAAGCTTTTGGAACTGGTTTGCAGGAGGAGTTTGGAAAATTTTGAGGAGGCCGGCTGGAGAAGCCTTGGAGTGCCCTGAGCCAAGCTTTATGGGAGATTCTGGTCAGAGCTCAGAAAATTGGAATGCTGATAGAAGTGTGGATTGGAAAGGCCAGGCTCAAGCAATTTCAGATGGGAAGGAGGACTCTATTGGCCATTGGTCTAAAAACTATGTGTACTATGCTCTGGCAGAAAGTTTGTGAACGTGCCTAAAGCCGAGATTTAAGGGAAGTGAACTACTTAATTTGATAGAAGAAATGTCAAGGTAACCCAGTGTTCATGCTGTCACCTGGTACTATGTGCAGCTTTTAGTCAACTCTATGGCAAAAGGCAGGAAAAAATAGCAGAGAAAAATGACACAAAAGTTTACAATTTTTTCCAGACCGAAAGACTTTGCAGAGGTGGGGCATATGAGCATGGAGAAGTTAAAGAGATCAACATTACAAAGAAGCCATGGGGGAAAAATTTCTGCCAGAGTCCAGCCACCTGGAGTCCAACCGTCTAAGAACTCAGAGGACTTAGCAGCGATTGTCCAAGGTGTGGACAGGCTACTGCTCAAGCCAGTGGCAGATCTTGGTGAAATTCATATGCTGCTGGATTAACAGCCTTGTAGAGTGCAAGAGTTGTGGGTTCATTCAGGCTTCCACCCAGATTTCAGAGGAAGGCTTTGGAGGCCAGGTGGTGTGCCCCTGGGAGGGCAGTGTGTGAAGCTGTGAAGGAGAAGCTTAAGGTGCAGTGAAGGCCCTGGAAATTTGGAGAAACCAAAAACATGAATCATCTGCTGAAGAAGGTTGCAGTCTGTAAGCAAATGCAGCTTAAAGAAAAATATATGGAAATCAGAGGAGGAGGCAGTGCTACAGGGGTGAGGATCTCCCCCCACCCCGCCCAAGCCTTGGGCTCACACCCCTCACCCTGTCTCTCCTGGGGGTGGACATAGAGCTACAGGATTTAGCCCTTCCCCTGCCAGGTTTAGAACTTGTTTTGTTCCAATTGCTTTCTATCCTCCCATTCCTCCCTTTTGGAATGGGAATGGTTACCCTGTGCCATTGTATATTGTTGGAACTGTTTAACTTTTCTTTGATTTCCATAGGAGCTCATGGCTAAGAGTTTGTCTTCATTCTCTGAGTAGACTTTGGACTTGGACTTTATTTTTATTTTTTTAGCAGTGCTGGAAGTGTTAAGACTGTGACAATTCTTAGAGGACTAAGTACATTTTGCTAAAAAAGGTGGACATGAGTCTTTTGGGGGCCAGGGGTGGAATGCTGTGGTTTGGATCTGGAGTGTCCCCTAGAAGCCTCATATGTTTGGATGGGGTGGGATACCTATGAAGCCACATGCTGTTGGGACATGGAGCCTGGCTGGAAGGGGGGGATGTCTGGGGCTTAACATGGAAGGGGTGGAACACTGAGGCTTGACCTGGGAGGGGTGGATCACTGAGACAGGACCTGGAAGAGTATATACAACTTCCGCCCTTCCTCCCTCCCTGGCCTCCTGTTCGCAGTGCCGTGAGGAGCTGCCTTCACTTTTGTCTCTGCCGTGTGCTTTCACTGTGGCCTGTTGCCCATGAATGAACTGTGACTTTCTGAACCTGTGGGTTAAAATAAACTTTTCCTCCCTGATTTGTGCATGCCAGGTGTTTTGTCAGAGCAACAAAAAGTAACCAACACATTGGGCCATCCCTCAAAGGCCACCCTATAATCAGACCCTCTTCAGTTGTCCCTGAGAAGAGCAGTAGGTGCAGAGTCCTTCATAAAAGTCCCTCCACTGGCGCCCCAAGGACCACAGGCAGGACCGGGCAGCCTCTCCAGCACCGAGCATCCCTGATGAGCTGGGCACAGTCCTCTGGCGATGCGGGTTGTGCTAAGGCGGAAGAAGACAGATTGTCTGCATGTTGAACTGCACGAGGGCTGGGAGATAGAGGGATGTCTGTGACGGGCTGGTGGACACGGAGGACTGAAGCAGCCACCATGAGCCGCCTTCCTTCCTCCAGTCCTGGCAGGAGGTGGTATTTGCTCAAAGCCCTCCGCTCACACACAGACTGTCTGTAGGGACCTCCATGTGCTGGCAGTAGCTATGGGGAGTGTACTAGGTGCTGCCCAGTCAGCCTGAATGGTGGCCTCCAGCTTTCCTGGTGCTCCGCCTGGCGCTCCGGCCTCTCTCCTCACACCTTCCTCTTATGCTCAGGTTTTCACAAGCCACTCAAAGCCATCGAGGCTTAGCCTGATGGGGTCCAGGTCGTATCTTTCTCAGAAGCACATCCGATTTAATGGGGGCTCAAGGAGAGGGACTTCTGAAAGCCCCGAGGCCATGATAAGCAGGGAAATGAAAATGTAACAGTGGCCTTTAGGGAGATGCCAGCTCGCAGCGTCCTTGGAACCTTCGAAAGCCCTCTGCTCCTCCCTCCCTCCCTTCACCCATTCTGCATATATTAATCGAATGTCCTTGGTGGCCTGGGACGGGTCAACCTTTGGTTTAGGAGAGACATTGTGGCCAGCAGGGACTTCCCCTGCCAGCGCCTCCCACAGGAGCGCCCTCACTCCCCTGTCCAGCATCTCTACTGTGAGCGACGGGTGGACACAGGCATGAGTCATGGTCCTTTCCAGGGAATCATTGCTGCTAATGGGCAGAGCCAATTTGCACTTGGGGGAAGGAGGGCAAAATCAATTAATGGAGGCTCTAACCAGCCAGGCTGCGTGACATCCGGAGGCGATAAGGGGCTTTTGGAGGCTGAATTAACCAGGAGACTAGAGGGAGAAGGAGAGGAGCGAACCCCTCAGATCAATTTCATGTACAAGGGGCAGAGAATGCAGAGCAAACAGAATGGCTGGCGCGGGCCTTCTTCCATCTGACTGAGCCCAGAGATAGGGAAGGACAGGCTCTTCACAGCTCCATGGCACAGAGTAAGGGCTGCTCAGAGGGGTCTCTAGGCCTAGGGGAAGGCTGTCTAGATGGACTCACGTGTGTGTGTACACACTCACACACAGACACACTGGCATGATCAGGAGTCCTGACTGTGAGTGTGGGGCGTCCTAGCGTCCCTCGTGAAGCAGCGCCGTGTTCCTGGCGAACTCTAGTGCCCTGGCCTTCTGGGGCTGGTTAGCTCACTGGCTTAATCATCTCCTGGCTCCAAAAGCCCTATTGACAGAGGCGTGTGCTGTGGCCCCGTGCAGCGTGTGAACCAGCCTCCCGGAGCGGATTCTAGGGCCTGATGGAAAATAGAGAGGAAAAGAGATCTCAGGAAATCTGGGGACACGGGGGTCCTGGTGAGAGGGTCACATGCAAAGTGCGTGCAGCAGCGGGGGAAGAAGTGTCCTGCTGCAAACGTCCCCACTGGAAGCTGGGGCTTTGGTGCGGATGCACGCTTGACCACAGCGCACCTTGCCCGGCCTCGCTGGCCATCTCTGAGTTGCAAATCTAAACCTCCCAGGCCTCCCTGGATTCCCAGCTTCCTTTTCTCAACTCGCTTCTTGTCCTCATCTCCAGATGAGCATACCCTGAGCAGCTGCTGCCCCTTCAGCCTGCATGTGGGAACATGCAAGGAATGATCCACAGCCACCCGCCAGGCGGAACAGAGCTTGACAGCAGAGCCCCACCCGGTCCAGCTGAAGCATGGCTGGCCCAGAGACCTGCAGTCCTGGGGCCAAAGGCTTTGGGGCATGAATCACTGAGATTGGGGTGGTTTGGTACACAGCATTAACTGGAACTGTAGCTGATAGGTACAGAAATTATATAACCCAGATTTAGGATCTAAACGACACCCGAATTTCTCAAGGGACACAGTTTGTTCTGCCGCTTTGTGTGGCCTGTTGAAAGTGGGCCTGTCACTTGCAGCCACCAGGGAGCACCTGGCTCCTGACTTCCTCTCTGGGCTTCCATGGCTAAAAGCCAGAGGGCATACACAGAACAATCGCTTTGAGATAGTAAGTAACAGGCAGGACAGAGGAGGGGAGAAAACAGGGGGAGCCCTGTCACTGCTGCGGGGTGGGAAGGGAGTTCAGGAAAGGAAGCCTGGGACCCAGGGGGGCCCAGGAGGCTTAACTTTGGAACTCAGAGATGTGACAGCCAGAGACAGAGAGAGAGAGAGAGAGAGAGAGAGAGAGAGGAGGAGAAGGAGGGAGAGAGGGAGAGAGAAAGGAGGAGAGAGAGAGAGAGAGAGAGAGAGAGAGAGAGAGAGAGAGAGAGAATAAAATAGGCGAATAGCCTGGAGATCTTCAGAGGGTAACTCTTAGCTACCTGGGAAAAGTACCCAAGGCAGAAGAAAGAGCCACCAGAGGGAGCAGGTAGGATCATCCCCACAGAAGACATAGGCTGGGGGAGAGTGGAGGGCCTTCCTCAGCAGGGCCACTGAGTAGAGACCTGGAAGTGTGCCGTCTTGGTGGGAGGAGTGGCACTGGGACAAAGTCCCTCCTGTCACATCACATCGCAGGAGCCTGAAAAGCAACATTCAAAGAAGCCAAATTGCTCCCAGTGTGTTTCCAAGTATTTTCAGGGAGCCCAAAACAGCTCACAACGATGCGAAGGATTTTTAGAAACGCAGCATGCAGCAGGAGCCAGGGCGCTTCCACACGGAAGGATTTCACCCTCTCCTGCATGATCCTTTCACCTAGTCCTAAAAAAGGAAAACCCCAAACAAACCAACTGAACTGTATCGTCTCTCTGCTTTCCCTCCAGGGCCACCAGATCCTGTGTGTATAGGACAGAGACACTGGGGGCACTGGACAGGCACTTTTATTCACTTGGTCTCATTCCAGGGACACCCCTCTCCCACCCTCCACGTTGCCACCCCACCTGCAGTCAGGGGGACCCCCAGCGCCGGCAGCAGTTGTTCCAGGGCCTCCTGGGCCAGCTCCACTCTCTGGATCTGCAGCCCTGGGCCAGCGCCTGGAGTCCTGGGGCTCCCTGAGATGAGACCCCAGGCAGCTGATTTCTTGCGAGGATGGGGAGCTCGGTGCTCATGTCCTGCAAAGTCCCAAATGGCTGGGTGGAGCCCAGGGTGCCACAGTGCTGACTCTCAAGCTCTCTGCAGAGCTCCTGGGAGCTGTCCACTGTTCTCTGGTGCTGCCACGTCCTGCGACCCTGCAGGTGGATGGCTCCCTGGAGACCCGGCTGACTCAGGCACTGCTTACAGGTCCTTGAGGCCGTGAGGATGATGGTGGGAGGACTGGGAGAACAGGCTGGCAGCCTAGTCCAGGGCTCTGAGCACCCGCTGGCCAGCCTCAGCCATTTCTGGGCTTTCCTACCAGGTGCCTGGCCGGAGCAGTGGGCCGAGAAGTAGCAGAAGATAACTGATTATTATCCCCCAACCGTGCGTCACAGCGAGGTCCCGACACTGCGTTACGATGGGGCTAGTTCGTAACCTCTGAGGTGTATTGTCATCGGTGTGACACGTCACTAGGACAGTGAGCCGAAGCCTTCCTCCTGCCCCAGCTGGCTGGCGCTGGCTCTGAGGGGCCGGGCAGCAGCTCCAGAAACCATAGAAGTGTGTCCCCATCTGTGCCAGCCTCGGCCTGTGTGGCGGCCTCTAGAACACCATTCCTAAAGGAACACAGCGCTCTCCAACTGGCTTCAAAGTCGCCAAGTGCTCACAGCCGGACTCTCTTTGGAAAGTCATTTGCTCCCCAGGCCTGAAAGGAGTTGGATGCCCTTAGCCGGGGATGGAGGGGAGGGAGGGAGGAAGTGCTGGCCACGCCCTGAGTCGGTGTCCTGCCTCCTGGGGGCCACATGCATTCCCAGCTCTGAAGGAAGATGCCGCCTTTGCCCTTGGCAGACGTTTTGCCTAAGCAGGGACCCAACTCCCTTTCTGTTGGCACGGCTCTCGCTGACTCTCCGCCTGAATCCTCTGAGAGTCTCTGCTTTTGGCAGTTATATTTCCTGGCGATGCCCCCTGGCCACAGGGCTCTGACCTATCTGCTGGCTGAGCATGGAGAAGGGTCCTCCGGACTGAGAGCCAGGGCCCTGGAGGTCTAGCCAGGCCAGTCCTCAAGCTGTGGTGTGACTCTAGGCAATCTGCAGTGTCCCTTGAATTCCCCATCTCCACATCACCAGAGCCCATGAGAGCTGGAAAAGCCAGCTGGCTAGCGCAGCTCTTGGCTTCTCAAAGCACGGCCCGTGAGCCCTGTCCCTGGCACCCTGAGAGCTTGTTAAAAAATGTGTTTCAGGTTCTATGCTGGGCCTACTGTGTCAGAATCTGCATTTTAGCAAAATCCTAAGATCCAAGGCACATTACAATTTGAGAACTGGTATGAATTAATCTCGATATCACGAAAGTCCGGCTACCACAGTAAAAGCCAAGGACGTGGAGTTTCAAAAAAATGCAATAACCAGGGTGAAGGAGGGGCGGGGCTGGCCAGGAAGGGGCGGGGCTGTTCAGGGAAGGGGCGGGGCTGGCCAGGGAAAGGCTGAGGAGTGGAGGGCAGGCTCAGTCTGTGCCATACTGCTGGATTCTCTGTGACTCACTGGGTGGGTATGCTGGGGGTTGTGCGGGATGGTGGGGACTGTGCGGTAGGGACAAAGAGGGACAATCACTGCTGTGTGTTCTTAGGCCCGTGTGCCTAAGGCTGTGTGCTCAGGCTGGCTTGTTGTGAAATTTGAGCTGGCCCTTATTTTTAAGAGATTTTGACCCGTCCTAGTTGGATCTGAAACAGGCTGGAAGCAGTTCAGGCTCCCCAGAGCTCACAAAGATGACATATGTATGCTTCCTTCACTCTGGTTCTAGGTTCTCAGCTCTGCTGGGCATTGGACATTTCTGGGGAGCTTTGGAGATGCTGATGCCCAGGCAACTCTCCAGACCCTCTCGGTCAGGACCCCTAGGGTGACTGTGAAGCCTCCTGGACTGGTGGGGGCAGAACTGGGGACTCCAGCCAGGCGGCTGCTGGTGGGAAGGGGCATGCAGTCTGAGCCAGCACCCCTAGGACATCCTCTGACCCAACAGACTCAGCAGTGGGTGGGTGGGCAAGACACCATGGGAGAGCGCTGAGGACACACCAGGCTCCAGAGCGCAGGTCCTCAAGCGCACAGACTGTGACACAAACTTCAAGGTGCCATTTCTGGTTCCTTTGTGCTGTGTGCCCACTTACGTGATGGGACTTTGTTCGTGTTGACATTCTGGTCATTATATGCTCCTAGAAAGGAGGGGACTGTCACAGATACATGGTTACAAGAAGATCACATCCCACGTGTGGTGATTTGGATCTGGAGTGTCCCCCAGACGCCTCATGTTCCTATGGATACTGTGTAGGGTTGGGGGTGGGGCCTGGCTGGAGAGGGGCATGGGCTTGACCTAGAGGGGTGTGGGCTGGCTCCACCCTTCCACTCAGTCTGTCTCTTCCACCATGCTATAAGGCTCTCTGCCACTGGAGCTCTGGCTCTGGCCCTGCATCCACTCCAGCCCTGCCATGTGCTCCCACCATTTTCCAGCCCCCTACCTGGGAATGGACTGTGACCTTCTGAAACTGTAAGCTACAATAACTCTTTCCTCTCTAAGTGGTGGATGTTGGGATGTTGGGTATTGAGTCACAGTGACGAAAAAGTAGCTAAGACACCATGACAGCTGTCACCATGGCAGCCGCCTTCCTACCACCGACTCCTACAATTGGCACTGTATGGGAGACTTGGGTGGCAACGTATCTGGAGAGGCTCACCCACCCAGGAAGGGTGGACCTGCACATCATGGACACTGCCAGGGAGGCTCACAGTGGTCACTGGCCCGAGGCCACACAGGGCCAAGAGGGCCCTTGAGTGTGGCCCTCCTTCTGCCCAGTCCCTGCTCTTTCCAGCTCCCCTGAACACACGTGTGCTGGAGGTTTCCGGAGAGGGCTGGAAGGCTCTGGCTGGCTTCCTGCTGGCACCTCCCAAGGAAGGGGGACTAGTGGTTGTGACTTTCTGGGTGAAAAGACTTTCAGAGATAAAGGAAGACTTAGAAAAGGAGGGGTCTCTCGGAAGGTGTTAACTTCGTTTCCTCAGACGTAACACCATCCTTGGCAGCTAGCTGGCAGAGTTGGATGTGACTCTCACGGATGACAAAGCCCAGGAGGCCCCTGGTGGGGATCTCAGTGAACTGTGGTGTTGCCAGAATCCTAAATCAAGTGGGTCTATCCTGGTCCTTGGATGTCCTGGCCCTTGTTAAATGACCCTCTCTGGGCTCCTGCTCCTGGCGGATGTCACAAATTCCTGGTAATGAGTGCTCGAGGAAGCTGTGACAGCAGCGCCCGCTGAATTTAGAACAGAGCTGGGGTGGGAGGGGCGTGTCTGTTTTTCTAGGAGGGTGTTCCATAGGCCATTGTCTGATCTCGGGGTGGCCTGAGGGCCTTATGAAGGGCTGTGTGATGGGCCCTGGGCCATCTGCCATGCAGGGGAGGGCACGCCTGCTGGCCTTTTTGGCCCTGACCTGGTGGGAAAGGGACCTTCATCCCCCTGTCTGTGGTTTCCTTTGTGGGCCCATGGTCACCAAGAAACCAGGATTTTTTTCTTTTTTTCCTTTAAGAAGGAAAATTGGATCCTGGAACTTCTGGGTATTTTGATAAATGACTTTCAGGCTGGTCTGCAGAACAACGCTCCCAGCTGTTGGGTACGTGGAGGCCATGGTCATTCCTTTCTGTGTACCCTGAGGCCCAGAGAGAAACTGCCCAGAGCACGATGGGACAGGGTTACCCAGTGGAGAGAGCCCAGAAAGCATGGGTCACCTTGGCTCCACCATTTACTAGCTAGGCGACCTTGGGCAAGTTCTTCAACCTCTGCGTGTCTCAGTTTCCTCACCTGTCATCAACTGAGCCAGAATCTTGGCTCTGTAGATCTTACAGGAGGGTAGGAAACGTCGCAAGACGTGAGGTACACAACAACGTATCGGTGGTTGTTGGCCCTGCATGTTGTACGGAAACTGGCCGGCTGCAGTCCAGCTGTGTGCACAGGCGGGCACGGTGTCGCAGGGGGACACCATTCTGACCTTGGCCCTGGGCTTGCAGCTCTTCTAACGAAGTCGGGTGACATCTTTATGTGGACAGAAGCCGAGTGAGCGTAAGTTACACAGGTCGCTTCTCCTTGTGGCTTCTCTGGGGGAGACGGGTGGTTGGGTTCTGTCAGGGGTACCGGAAGCCCGCGGAGGTCCTGGTCACTGTGTCCCCTCTCTTCTCAGGGAAGTACCTCCCTCAGTCCTGTCCCTCTTCCCTGACACTGTCACTTCCTCCTCTCCCAGACCACTCCTTCCAGTATATACACACTCAGTCCTGCCTCCTAAGGCAAGCAGCGCCTTCCTGGCCTGCGCTTCCCTTGGATCCAGCCCTTCTCTACCCCTGCACAGCTGACCTCCTGGGGACCCGCCCTGTCTCTACCTCAGCTCCCGCTCTCCACCCCTCCTCATCACCCTGACTGAAACGGCACTGCCCATCACCCCTGTGTGTACCAAGGGGCTGGTGGCCACCATCCTCCCTTCCTCACAGAACCTCTCAGCAGCCCAGGGCTCTGCTTTCTGTCTCCTTGGGGAGCGCGGTCTTCTATAGGCCCGCCTGAGGCCACACTCGCTCATCTGCGGTCCTTGTCCCTGTGGTCACCTTCCTACTCAGCACCTCAGCGTCCTTGTTACTTCTAAGTGTTGGCGCTTCCCAGGGACCTTTCCTCAGGAACTCCGGTTACACTCTTGAGGGCAGGTTTCCCCGTCCTGTGGATCCAGGTGCTGTGCAGCCCCAGGGGTCACCCACCCACTCCGCTCCCAGCCCAGCCCCGCTCATCTCCCGCGGGGGCGGACGCCCACCCCACCTGGCCTCCTCAGGTCAGTAATGGCGCCGCTGTCCTCTTAGCTGCTCAGGCCCACCGTCCTTGAACCTCCTGTTCAACCTACTGGGGTGTCCAGGCCACCCAGCTCTCCAGCAGCTTCCCAGCTGCGCCTGTACCTGGCCTGTTCTCGGCCTGAGTAATCGACACATGCAGTGGCCACAGCGAGCCCTCTAAAGCACCCAGCAGGCCACACGTTCCATAGTGGCTCACGTCCTTCAGTGGCGCCACTACGCTCATCTCCGCCCAGTGGCTGCTGGGACCTGGTCCCACCCCTCCCACCACCCAGGCCTCCCCTGCTTTCAGGCCTTTGCACTTTCTGCTCCTTCTGCTTGGACTGCTCCATCCTCCTTGTTCAGCCAGCGATTTAAAGCTCCTTCTGAGAGGCCTTCCCTCTGGCCAGCTAGCGACACCCCCTGGAGCTGCCGCCTACAGCCTTATGGATTTTGGCTGTTTCAAATGGCCACGTCCATTTGTGCTTGCTGATGGCCTCCATCTTCCCCCCAGTAGGTGAGTTTCTTGAAGTGTTGACCCCATCTTGCCCCAGTACTAGTAGTAGTGCCTGGCATACAGGAGGTGGCCGGCAAAGCCAGTGTTCATTGACTGACTGCCTGTTCACTGTTGGTCAGGGTCTGCTACACCTCATGAGAGGATTTTGGTATAATGGAGCCTTGGGGAGGTCACCCAGTCGGACTTTCTTTTCTTCTCTTTTTATACAAGGAAACTCAGAATGAGAGAAGGTCAGGATGCCACAGCAAACCGGCGCCCACAAAGACCTGGTGGTGGCGCTGAGGCTGCTGCCCTGGTGGTGAAGAGTGAACAGGAAGCAGGTTGGAGTCCCGGCGAGGGTGACAAGGCCACCACAAGCGGCGGGCTCTGTCCACGTGCGGACCCCGGCTGTCCAATGGGAGGCAGTGGCACAGCCTTGGAGTGCGCCCCCTCCCACTCCCAGCAGGCGTCTCATGGTTACTTCTTCATCACTGTGACAAAATACCCGATGTTCATGACTTAAGGAAAGACAGATTTATTTTAGCTCATAGTTTCAGAAGGTCTCAGTCCCTTCGTGGGCAGCCAGCAACGGTGGAGGCACAGGGAAGGAAGGGTGTGGCAGGGAGCCCTGCCTGCAGCATTGCCCCCAGCATGCCAGGTAGGGCAGGAGGGCCGGCCTCTGCATTCCACTCCTTCCGGGTTAGGCTCCAGCCATCCACCCCTTCTAGGTTGCATGCCCATAATCCACGACATCCCAATACATGAGGCCTGGAGGGACATTCCAGATCCAACCACACAGACACCAGCCACGTGACGTGCCTTTCATCTCAGGCCCCTGGTTCGGATATGGTGCGAGTTTGTCCTCACAGACTCATGTGTTGGGGGCTTGGTTCTGAGAGAGGGGCTGCTGGGGGTGCTTAGGTCATTGGGGTGTGACTTCAGATGGGACTCAAGTAGTTCTCGTGGAGTCCTGAGGGTTTTTTTTTTTTTTTTTTTTTGAGATAGGGTCCTGCTCAGCAGTATACGCTGGCCTTAAAATCACTCTGTGGCCTTCAACTCATGGTGGTCTTCTGCCTCAGCCTCCTGAGTGCCAGGATTACAGGGATGTGCCATGATGCCTGGTTTATGTAGTGCTGGGGAATTGAACGTCGAACCTTGTACTTGCTAGGCAAGCTCTGTAACCGATAAGCGATGGCCCAGCACCCCTGAGCTAGTTCTTAGGAGAGAGAGTGGTCCCAAGAGTGGGTATGGCCCCTGGGTCACTCTCTCTGGCTTCCTGCCTCCCCTTGTGACCCCTCTTGCTCCCATTCACCATGAGCTCCTGACGCGAGCGGAGCTGATGCCAGCACTGTGCCCTTGAATCTCTCAAACTGTGACCTAAATAAATCTCTTTTCTTTATTAAATTACCCAGCCTCAGGTATTTCATTATAGCAATGCGAAATGGACTAATGCACACCCCAGCAAGGAGGGCACCTTCTGACAGGCCAGGTCACGTTACGCTGTCTAGTGACCTCTGGATTATTGGCAGGAGGCTCAGGTGAAACACAGGTTGGGGTAGAGGCCTGGGTCTTGTCCCTGCCAGATCAGGGGGATGAAAAGCAGAAGAGGCCTATCCGCAACACTCATGAGCTTGTCAGCTGCCAAGGGCAAGGGTCGGTCCATGACGAGGGCCGAAGGCCAGGCGGGGCCTCCTCCTTCCCTTCCTGCCGTCCCACACGCCCAGTGCACGCGTCCTCCTGACCCATGGCATGGGCCTGGGCCTTCAAGTGGTGTTTACATCTTTGGCTCACTGGCAGGAACTGTGCTTCAAGTAGGAGAGGGGATGTCTTGCTGGGGAGCCAACGCATCACCGGCTGTCACGCAGCTCCTTCCTGTTTGGGGGAAGGAGAGGGCTGCCTTGGGACAGAGGACAACGGGAGACAAAGTCGGCAGAGGGAGAGAGCTGGCCAGGGGGAGGGGGCGCCGAGGCGCCACCCCAGTCTGCTTGCTCCCTGGGCTTCCCCCAGGGGAAGTAGAGGCCCTGGCTCATGGGAAGTGACCACAGCCAGCGCGGTGCCTGGGGAGTGCTCAGGCTGGCTGTCTCTGTGTCCCGGTGCTTGCTCCGGCCCTGGGGAGCACAGCAGGGAGGCCTGGCTCCTGGGGGTGGGGGCGGGGAAGCTGCACTTACATTTCTGCAGAATGCTCTGTCTGGCCTTGATGAACGCCAGGATGTCTGAGTCCGTCTGGCTGTCCCCAGTGAGAGGGATGGACGATGTCAGCCTCTGGGCGATGCTGGGGACAGCCACATACCACACGTTACTACACTTTGTGATTAGACTCCGCGCTCACCTTCCAGAGTGTGGTTCCTTTTTTGGTGACTGGGTCTCAGCCAGGAAGCTGTGACACACACCGTGGGTTCCTTCTCCTTCCTTTGCTCTGTCACAGCCACACCAGTCCCCGTACCGTGTCACCTGTGGCCTGGCTCTCCTGCCTGGAACCCTCGTCACCCTTGGAATAAAGTTCCAACTCTGCCCCATACTCTTCCACATCCTGTGCATTCTGACCTGTCCACTGCCCTGGGGCCACCCAGACCTTTCTGTTCTGTACACATAGCGGCCTCGGCCTTCCTGGTAGCCCCTTCCTCTCACTGGCCTGCAGTACCCCAACACCTTTACACAGCATAGAGTCTTCTTCCTCCCTCCCCCATCCCTTCCGCATCCTCCCTTCCCTATTCAGTTCTCACCCTACCCTGCTCCATCTCCTCACTTCTCCCTCTGCATCCTGCTTTTACTACCATGGTACCAGGGATGAGCCCAGGACTTTCCTACAGAGCCACATCCTCAGCCCACTTTTATTTCTGATTTTGAGAAAAAGTCCTAAATCACTAAGTGGCCCAAGCTGGGCTCAAACTTGTGATCCTCCTGCCTCAGCCTTGCAAAGTGATAGGATCAGTCCTGTGCCACCAGGCCAGCTCTGCACCCAACTGAGATGTGACATTTTCAGGATGTCTTCCCAAAAACATATGCATCCTCCACCATGGTTGAGCTAGTTGCCCCAAGGCAGAGATTACTATTCTCCTATTGCTGCTTAACAGAATCATATTGAATTGTCACAATTAAAAAAACTCCACTTCCCAGCCTCCTTTGCAGCAGCTATGGTAGCCAATGAGCTTACCTGGGATTTCCAGGAAATCCCTAGGGAATGAAGGACGCTTGAGCCCTCTGGCTCTTCTTTGTACAGCTGGCTATCTAGAGTTCCCCTTAGGGAACTTCAGAGTGACACACCCTTGGTTTTGCCCACCTTCCAGCGCCCATGCAACAGGTGATGGTGTGATCCTCTCTAGAAGTGGCTTTTTTCAGTGCTGGACATGGAACCCAACCTCATGCATGCATGCTAGGTGAGCGTTGTGCCCACAAGCTGCACACCCAGCTCTCGTGCGTGGCTTCTGATGTTGGCAGCTCAGTGGGCGGCAGTGCTGGGATGGGAGTTCCCTGGGGTTAGCAGGAGGGTGAGTGGTGGCAGTTTCAGCCCGGGCCACAGGAGTGCTCCCAGCAGGAGGCCTTAGGGCTGAGGCCGAGGGGTCTGTCAGGCCGCGGGGCTCTGCCTTCTTCCACAGCCTCAGGTTCTATCTTCCCAAGAAGATATGAAGAAGCTGTGTGGGACAAGGCCCTAGGGCCCTGGGGGACATTCCCCAGCTCTAAAACTCTAGGGGTCCCAGGACCGGGGCAGAGGCCAGCCCTGGGCTCTGTCTGCACAGCTGCTGGACAGGGTGCCTCAGCGTGTGTGGGGAGGGGCCGGTGACTTTCGGGCCCACTCCACTGGTCTCTGGGTAGAGAAGACCACAGACCTGCCATCCAGCCTGGTGCTGTTCTGCTCCTGGTCTCGCAGGCTGGTGCTCGGTGATGGAGAGATTCTCCTGGTGTTCATGTCACTGCAAAGACAAAAGTGAATGCACAAGGCTTGGGGTGTTGTCAGAAGAGCAATCCAGGGTTTCTGTTTAGAGGCACCGGTGGACTGAGTGTGTCTCCTCGAATATATGCTGAGGCCCTAATCCCCAGTGTGGGGGGCAATCCGGGAGGTGATCGTGTTTAGGTGGGCTTTGAGGGTAGGACCCTGTTGACAAAATGGGTGTTCTCTTATTAGAAGAGGAAAAGAAGTGTGTGCTCTCTCTCTCTCTCTCTCTCTCTCTCTCTCTCTCTCTCTCTCTCTCCCCCCCCCTCTCTCTCTTTCTAGATGCAGTGGTAAGGAGGTGTCTGCAAGCCAGGAAGGTTTTTTCCTCTCTCTTCTGAGTTCTGTGCTCAGAATTTCTATGCTGAACTCATGAAATCTCCTAAAATAAATGGCATTAGGAGGTGGGCCCTTGAGAGTGGACCCTTGGGAGGTGATCAGATCACAAGGACAATGCCATCGGGAATGTGGTTGGTGACCTTAGGAACATCACTGAACCCTTCTCTCGCTCCTCCACCATGTGAGTCTGTGGTGAGAAGCCGTCCTCACCAGACATCGATTCTGCTGGAGCCTTGATCCTGGGCTTCCTGGCTTCGAGAACTGTTGAAGAGAAATGTTTGTTAGAAAATCAGTGATCCCCCCCAGACTCTGGTATTTTGTTACAGTACCTGAGCAGACTTGCTAAAAGCTGAGAATCCTGTCTGGGATGGTTTGCAGGTGAATGTTCACCACTGGAGCACAGCCTGTGAAGGCTGTGGAAGTGGAACAAGCACCAATGATCACACCGTCATTTTGGGACACTGTTCCCACACCAGGCCTCGTGGAGGGCTCGGCAAATGTCATGCACTTAAGACTGTCGGTCTAACAAGGAGGATGCTGTTTATTCCGTTTTATAGACCAGAAAACAGCTTACAGAAGTTCTGTTCAGCAGCGCAATCTGGAGCTCATCACGATTCCTGCGCTCTCCACAGCGGTGCTGTCCCTGGCCCTGCTCTGTGTTCCAAGGAGGTGCACGTGAGCTGCCCCCAACCGCAGCCGCTGCCGGGCCTCATGCTCCCGAGCGGGGGGCTGCACCCATCAGCTCACTTGGTGCACTGGGCCCATGGCAGACAGTGGAGCCAGCTCTGCCCTCAGGAGGGGCCGGGTGCGGAGCCTCGTCTAAGTGTTGAGTCCTTGGCCTTACTTCGGTGTGGTCCTGCAAGGGACAACAGTGCAGCTGGAAGACGTCTGAGAATTCACCTGGTCAGAGCCCTCCCAGAGCAGCGGGGCGCTGAGGTTGAAAGGCAGGCTAGGTGAGAGACAGGTAAGCTACTTTGCCGGGTTCACTCTGAGTCCAGGGTGCGGGTGACACCCTGCAGTCTCCATGCCAATACTGCCTCTTGCCAAGCTCTGGCCTCTGCCTTCTCCAGTCTAGCCAGCTCTGGGCTCAGGGCTGTAACTCAAACAAACAGAAAAGGTGCCCACCGGCTCCGCGAATGCTCTTCAGTTCCTAGCAGCTTGGTGTCAGTCCTCAGGGCCTTGGCCAGGGAGGAGGGCCTAGTACCAATGGTAGCCACCAGGTGGCAGGCTCTGCCTGCTTTTGTTTGGAGAGCCCGGGCCAGTCCACAGGGCAGCTGAGGGGTTCCTGGGGCAGCTCTGGAGAAGGGAAGGAGAAAGCGCTTTCCCCTCGCACAGGACTCCATTACAGGTGGTCACGGCCAGTTTGGCATCCGTGGCAAGTCTGTCAGAGCAAGTCCTTGGTGCACGACTGGCTCGTGAATGCAGTGGTTCCAGTGGAGACTTTTTCAGACCCCAGGGCTGTTGAGGGTGGGAAGCAGGTGGAAAAGGAGAGGATGGATCAGGGCAGGGCGGAGGGCGCGTCTCTGATGGGGACACGCAGCTCGCCCTGGGCTGCACAGAGCTGGGCCTCTGTGGCCCTCAGCAGTGTGCCCGCGGAGCCTCTGCCCTCTCTCCTCGCCCAGCCAGCCTTCCACACCGAGTTCATTCCTCATGTTGGTATTTCTTCTGGTGAGGGAGTGCAGACACCATTGGAGCAAAGGATCGATACACAGTGATAATAGTAATTAGCATCCTGGGCTGCAGCCTGTGTGCGTGCGTGGGGACCTGAGCGCCACACAGGATCCCCTCCCTTAAGGAGCCCTCCCTCCAGTCCAGGCAGGAGCAGGCGGGCTCTTACACTGGCCATTTACCTGCTCACGGAGTGGCAGCATTGGACAGACCCTGGTGCCTCTTACAGGTGAGATGAGGGGGGCTGGGTGCATGGCCACCCCATGGGGAACAGCTACGGCCAGAACCCATGTCACAAGCTCTTGGCAGAAGCCGAAAAAAGGGACGCCTTAGAGGCGGCCAGCGACAAGGTGATGCACACCCTGGTAATCCAAGGTGCACACTCGGGTTTGGGGCCTCCCGGCAAGTGCACGGGTGAGCACCACACACGTGAACTCCGAGGAGCGTGCAGGACGCCCAGGGCACGGACGCTGGGGGCCAGCTGGAAGCTGATGGCGGGTGTCCCAAGGACAGGCAGGGTGGCCTCCTCAGGCCTGTGTCGTAGGGGCAGGCACAGGCTGGCCGCGGGGTGGACACGTGGCAGTCCTGGCTGGTGGGAGTGGGACACGGGAAAGGCTGTGTGGGTATGAAGAAAGGGGAAAGGGGATGAAGGAGGGATGGGATGGGTAGGGCGGGCAGGAAGGAGAGGATAGAGGGGGAAGGGAATGAGGAGAGCAGGTGGGACAACAGGGGGCGGGCGATGAGGAGGAGGAAGAGGAAGAAGAGGGCCACGATGTGAGCACCCTGAGGGCTGGGTCTCATTCAAGGTCTTTAAGTTATTAACTACACAGTTTAAAACAATCTTCTCTTTTGGGGCCTCTTCTTCCTGGTTGGAGGGTCTGGGCTCAGTGTTCTCAGTCGTGCTAAGGGCCCACACCAGAGTCCCAGCTCCCAGGCCTCAGGGGATGGCCACCGTGGCAACAGTACGTTCTTTGACCATCCTGATGCCTTGGCAAAGTCAGACTGGGTGGACTCCTGGGAATAGTGGGGCTTGGTGCCGGGAAGGGTGTTAGGGAAGCACGTTGGGGTGAAGCCTTCATAGCCTACCGGCTGGAGGATGCCAGCTCCTACGATACATTCTGCACACATCTCTAAAGGTCAGTCATGAAGGCTAAACACAGCTGACTGATGGGCCTGGGTTCAAATCCTGATTGCACCACTAACTGATTAGTGTGTGACCCCGAGCAAGTACTTAATGCTCTCTAGGCCTGAGTTTTGCTATCAACAAGGTGGGGGACGATGGCAGTAGCTACAGGGCACGCTCGTGCAGGGACTGACCCATAAAGGCTCCGAGTGAGTGACAAGGTGTTGTGACCATAACTGAAGGAGCCAGTGCGGCCAGTTTCCTTGGAGAATTTATATTTATTTATTTATTTATTTATTTATTTATTTATTTATTTGAGACAGGGTCTTGCTCTGTAGCCCAGGCTGGTCCTGAACTCACTTTGTAGCCCAGGTTGGCCTTGGACTCAGAGCAATCCTCCAGTCTCAACTGATTACAGGTATGGGTCACCACGCCCGGCTTTAGGTGGGGCAGGGGAATTGAACCCAGGGCCTTGTGCTTGCTAGGCAAGCACTGTAACCGCTGTGCCATTCCTCCCGCCCCATTATTTATTTATTTTGAGACAGGGTCTCACTCTGCAGTCCAGGCTGGTCCTGAACTCACTAGGTAGCCCAGGCTGGCCTTGAACTGGACAATCCTCCTGCTGCTGGAATTATAGATGTGCGCCACCACACCTGGCTAATTTTTATGTGGTACTGGGGAATCAAAGTCAGGGATTTGCAGGTGCAAGTGCATTGAACTAGGCCCCAGTTCTCCCTTGGAGAACTTAGAAATGCCAGCAGTGAATCCTCTGTGAGTGGCTGCTCACTGGTGGCATGCCACCGTGATGCCCGGAATGGGGCCGCCCCTTACCTTGTACCGCACAGTGGGCCCATCACCATCATTCCAAGGTCAACGGCAAGGACGCTTCCCTTGCCTGTCTACTGGGACTTTCTCACTCACAAATCTCGGCACTCAAAGTGAAGTGTGTGGGGGTAGAAGCTGGGGAACCTGCCACCTCACTGCCATGGTTCAGGGCACTCAATTATTTTGCTGAGGGTCTAATCCCTGCGCTGAGAATGGTGACCACCAAGGATCTCTGGGAGCAGAACTTTGCAGGAAGTTGCTGCAGGGAATCTGATGCGAGCTTCTCCCTCCCTCTTTGGGACAGGGTCTGGCTCTGCAGTCCAGGCTGGTCCTGAACTCTCTATGGAGCCCAGGCTGGCCTTGGACTCACAGCAATCCTCCTGCCTCAGCCTCCTGAGTGCTAAGGATGCAAACCTTTGACATCCAGCATAGAAGGGTTTCTTGACAAGCACAGTCTATTCCCACCTCCTAGCCTCGGGTCCAGGGAGTGCGGTCACCGGGACCATCCCGGACACCCTTGCCCATCCCCGCTTCATTGTGTCTAAAGCAAGAGGAAAACCGGAACTGGGCAGGGCCTCACACAGAGGTCGGAGCTCAGAGATGAGGCTGGCATGGGCACAGGGTTGGGCCCTGGCTGAGGACAGCTTGTTCCCTTGTGGGTGGGTGGCTGGAGTTTTCAGGGAGGGGCTGGGTCCAGAGATTGAGATGCGAATCCAGTGGCCCCAGAGGTGCAGGCGCAGGCGCGGCCAGCCGTGGCTGGGCGTGGGACGCCGAGGCTGGCGGCCTCTGTTGCTGCGGCAAGCACGGAGACCTGGTGGCACTGCCTTTCTAGGTTTTAAATTAGTACGTTGTATTTTTTTTTTTTTTGGAGAAATTTTAAGTTTATAGAAAATCAAGCAGATAGCATGGAGTGCTCCCTTCTGACCCCTATTCCATTCTTGCTAACCCTAACATCTGGAGCTAGTAAAGTTAATGGGTTAAAAGGGGTGAACCAATATTGATACAATATTAACTAAACCCCATTGTTCCTGTAGGGGTTTGCTCTTGGTCCCCCAGGGCAATATGTTAAGGAACCATTTCACTGGCTGCATGTGATGGCATAGGCCTGTAATCCCAGCACTCTGGGAGGCTGAGGCGGGAGGATTGAAAGTTCAAGCCCAGCCTGGGCAACTTCTTAGTGATACCTTGCATCAAAACAAAAATCAAAAGGAGATCTGGGGACTACAGCTTAGTACCAAGGCCCTGGGTTCAACGTTCAATAGTGCCAGGGAGAGAGAAAGGGAGGGGGCCAGGGAGGGGGATGAGAGAGAGAGAGAGCGAGAGAGAGAGGGAGAGGGAGAGAGAGAGGGAACTATTCCAACCAAACTGGCTTCTGTCACTAAGCAAAGAGCTTTTAAGGTTTCTCCATGTCTTCTCAAAGCCCAGTAGCCCTTTTTAATCACCAAGTAATAGTCTATTGTACAGCTATACCACGGTTTATCCATTTACCTTCTGGAGAACATCTTGGCTTCTGGTCTTAGGCAATTATTAATAAGGCTGTTATAAGTAATCATGTCTAGCCAGGCATAAAAAATGTAATCATGTCCAGTTTTTTTGTGTGTGGACATAAGGTTTCAACTCATTTGAGTAAATACATAGAAATGTGATTGCTGGACTAGCTTCGTAAGAATCCATAAAACTGGGGCTGGAGGAATGGCACAGCAGTTAAAGTGCTTGCCTCGCAAGTGCAAGGCCCTGAGTTCGATTCCCTGGCACCACATAAAGCTGGGCGTGGGGTGCACCTCTGTGATCCCAGCACTCAAGAGTCTGAGGCAGGAGGATTGCCGTGGTCCAGCCTGGGTGGTGCAGTGAGTTCAGGACCAGCCTGGGCTACAGAGTGAGACCCTGTCTCAAAATAAAAATGAATAAAAATAAAAAAGAAAGAAAAAGAAATCCGTGAAACTGTCCCCAGCAGCCACAACTGAGAGCAGCCGCCAGCCAAGCCCTGGCCAGCACCGGTTTGGCCACTGTTTGGGCTCAGCTACCCTCTTAGGTAGCTGGGGGATCTCGCACGTCCCTTGTGACGCCCGCTGTTGAGCGTCTTGTCAAATGCTCGTTTGCTGTCTGTGTAACTTCGGTGAAGTGGCTGTTCAGGTCTTTGACTTGTTTTTTAAAAAATTGTGTTATTTTCCTATTGTTGAACATTTATGAGTCCACTATGTATTTTGAATACTGTCCTTGTTAGCTGTGTGCTTTGCAGGTGTCTACTAAGTAGTCTGAGGTTTAAGGAAGTGTGGCCGAGACAGACCAGGCGGGCTGCCCGGGCACCGCACCCAGTCTCTCCTGCTCGCTGCCACCTCGTATGATGCTGTGGATCTGGACGTAGTGGGGTAACTGTGGAACCCCATGTTATTGGGAGGTAGGGCCTGGCTGGAAGGGGCAGATGCTTGGGTTTGACCTGGGGGGACTGTGTCAATTTGTTGAGTCTGGGGACACCTGGGGCAGAGCTTTTGGGTGTGTATTGTTGACTTGGGGCCAGGAAGTGAGAAGGGGGCACCCACCTTGGATGTGGGGAGCCCAGATGGCAGCTTGAGGTAATTAAAGGAAGGAAGAAGAAACATCATTACAACTTCTTCCTGGGCAGGCTGCTGCCTCGCCTGAGTCTCAGACATCACCTGCTTGGTCCCGATTCACTTGACTTCTGTCTACGAGGCTGTGAGCAGCAATCTGGCCTCTGCCATGTACGTCTACCACTGCGGCTGTGATAGACCTTCTGACACTGTGAGCTAAGTAGATCTTTTCTTCCTTGAATTATGGATGCAGGGTATTTTGTTCCAGCAAGGAATACGTAACTAAGGCAATGATTATCACAATTAGCAAATCGGAGTTGATCCATGAGTACCAGCTGCTAATGTCCACACTTGACTGGCTTCTTCTTAGTGTCTGCCTTTGGTCTTTCTGTTCGGGGTCCCACGTCGTCCTTGTGTCTCCCCTGGCTCCCCTGCTGTGCTCCACTCTCTCGGTGCTGAGGACCCTGTTGTCACTGTGCAGAACGTCCCTCTGCTGGGATCTGTCTGCTGATCTCCGCATGCTCCACCTGGGGCCACAGGTTTTTGAGCAGGAGAGCCCAGGGTCCGGTGCCAGCCTCCTCACGCCATGGCGAGGACACACTTCCAGAGTGAGAGCTTGGTGGCTGTGAAGCTGGAGAAATCCATCGCTCCTTGGTGGTGGAGATGGGAGCCTTGCTCATACCTCCCTGGCCTCTGGCCTGACAGAACCGAGTGGCATGGGCCCTGCCCACTGGGTGCTGTGGTTGCGGACAGGAACACGGTGTGGGAAGTAGAGGTCACTGGGGCACCTGCTCATTTAAGGAAGCAGGCTGGGGTTGCCATCCGTGGTGTTCTGGGAGCTGCCATGTCTCTGGTGAATCCTCTCTAGGACGTGGAGTCCTCACCTGAGCTTGTGGGGCCTGGCGCGCTGCTCCCCTTGGCTCTACCACCAACACCCTTTCTTCCCGAGTCCCCTCTCCTGCCCTGCTGTGCTCCCTCCCCCGCCCCTCCTGCCGCCATCTTCCTTCTGAGGGCAGGAACAGAGCTGGCACTGTTGCGCCTCTTGCCTCTGCAACTGTGGCACTGGGTCTCTGGGTTGTCACAGCAAGGCGGCAGGGACATGTGCACCAGTAAGCTTGGGAACCACCAGCCTAGTAACTACAGACAACTGGACAGCGACCGCATTGCGTTCCCACGAGCTGCTCTCCTCACCTTTTGTTAGAGAGAGGCTGGGACGGGTCCCACGAGGATTCAGAGGTCTGGGGAAAGGGCTTCATGTGACCCAGCGAGTTCATGGCTGGAGACTGCACCTGTTGGCCCAAAGGGTGTCCCACAGAGTTAGCCTTAATCTAATGACACAGGAAGATGTTTATACGTGATTCATAGGGAGAAAAGCAAATTACAAAAGTTGGTATATACACTGCGTATGACAAAAATCCAGATAGTTATGACCATATGTGGGGAATAAGATATCCCCTTAGGACAGCAGCGTTACAGGCGATGTCTGATCTGTTCCTTATACTTTTTCTATGTTCTGTAGTTTCCACACTGAGCATCTATTACTTTTGCAGACAGAACAATGTGTGATGTCACGAGATGATGCTTCAGAAGTCCTTTCTGGGTGTGCCTGCCCTTGTCCCATGTATCCTCTTGGAGTCCTTGAGCCCCTCTCACAGGGAACAGCCCTGCCATGGTGGGCTGGGGAGCTTGCTGTCTCCAGTGGGCCTCATGGCCATGGTGCCCAATGTGGCTGAGTCCTGGCAGGATGCCCAGGAGACTGGAGCCCCTGGGGCTTTGAGTGGCTACTATTCCCACATGCCTCTTGGTCTTCCCACAAGCTGTCATGGGACAGCTCTCACTGCCTTGTTCTGATGAAGACTGAGGCTTCCTGCCTCAGCCCACTCAGGCGACATGTCGACACAGGCTATAAAACTGCTTAGAATCGGCTCCCTGTGACAGGATAACCTGCCACCCTACTCCCTTCTGCCATCATCTGACCCCTTTCCTCTCAGTGATAATCTGTGGGACAGGGGACACAGAAGCTGACAGCATTGATTACTTTTACTGCCTAGGTAAGTGATAAACCATGTGGGTCTGCTGGCCTTGCTGGTCATTTCCTGGGCCACTGTGGATGACCCAGCCTAGTGCCTAGCACCAGCTGTGGCCAGGACAGCTCTGTGGCTGGAGGTCACAGAAGGGCTGGGCTGCAGTCATGAAAAACGAGGAAGGACCTAAATATTCAGGAACAGATGCGTTAAACCAATGCAAAGATATTCATGTGACGGAATAGTGACAGCCAGGAATGACACCATAGGAGAACAGGAAGAAAACAGTCATTCTAAACAATGATGCGAAAGAAGTCGTATGTGTACTCAAAGACCAGCGTGATTCTATTTTTATAAAACATTGATGTATACTCAGAAAAAAGATAGAATCACATAAGCCAACATGGTAATGTAGGCTAACCCTAGGCAGATTAAAGTGATCTTGACTTTTTTCTTCGTGTTTTCCAACATTTCTATAATTAAGTGCATATGTGAGACTTTAATAAGAAAAACAATAGATGTCCATATGCTGTCCCTGAAGGATCTGATGTGAATTTACGGAGTCCATCCGTTGGTTACAGGGAGCTGAAGCTTCTGCTCCTCCTTCCCCAGGGGCCGGGTAGGGATCGAGCATTTGATCACCCAGCCGTCTGTGCTCCTGTGACTCACGTGAGACTCGCTTCATGAGCCAGGGCCCAGAGCTTATACGCCTGGGCTCCAAGCCTCTGCCCATCATCTGTCCCCTGCCGGCCCTTTCCCACTCCGCAGACCATACCTCAAGCTTGGTGGCCTCCTCTGCCCACCAGGCTTCAAACTCCTTCTGCAGCTTGACCTTGGCTTTGTCCATGAGCAGGTGCAGGTGCTCGACCTCCACCCGCAGGCCTTTCAGGCGTGTGAACATCGTTTTATACCTGCAATGGGACCAGAGGTGAGCAGGGCTGTAACAGGTGGGCTTGTAGGTCTGAAGCCTGGGAGCACTGCCTCAGGACTGAGGGCCAAGACTGGGACACAGCTCCAGGGTCTGAGTCCATCACAGAAGCGGAGGAAGCATTTGTGTCCAGTAGGCCCTGCGGGGATCTGTGTGTGAGATGAGGACCCCTCCTCCATGGGTGGAAGCTGCTGTTTATCAGGCATGTGCCACAGAGCAGGCATGTGTCACTGGTAAACTCACTTGTTCCTCTTCCTAGCTCTATGACGAAGATCCTAATATATATATATATATATATATATATATATATATATATATTTATATATATATATATATATTTTTTTTTTTCCTGAGACAAGGCCTCGCTGTGTAGCCCAGGCTGGTCCTGAACTCACTGTGGAGCCCAGGCTGGCCTTGGACTCATGGCAGTCCTCCTGCCTCAGCCTCCTGAGTGCTGGGATCACAGACGTGTGCCACCACGCCCACCTTACGTGGTGGTGGGGAATCGAACTTGGGTACTTAGCGCTTTACTTCACTTTAACTGCTGAGCCATTCCTCTAGCCCTGATCCTAATATTCTTGTCCCCATGGTGCAGACTTGGAGGCCAAGGCATGAAGAGGTTACGTCATGTGCTCCACACACAGAGCAAACACACCAGGAGCCAGGTTTGAACCCACATGGTCTGGCTCTGGGGCCATAGACCTAACTGCCTCACTGTTCTGCCGGACATCTTCAGGCTGAGGGTCAAAAGTTATTGTGACCATTAATGCTGATCTGCCAACTTCGTTGCATTGCGAAATGCCTACTATCCTACCATTTTTATCGTAGTAAAGGGTGCTGCTGAGCCTGTCTGTGTGGGTCACGGAAGGGTGACCTTGGGTGTGCTCCATGGTCCCTGGACTTCCTGTCCAGCACTGTCCCTCTCTGGTCCTGGCAGGCAGGACGCAAGTGGCTGTCCCCATCAGCTCTTCACTGTGCTGCTTTGGTCTCAGAGCCAGTTGGCCCTGGACTGAATCCCCTAAGACCCTAAACCAAAATAAACCTCTGATCCTTTCAGGAGTGTGATATTTTGCCCCCATAACGAATGCAGTTACAATGTGTTCTTTTTTGTTTCTGGGCTCAAGCAATCTTCCTGCCTCAGCCTCTTAAGTAGCTAGGATGACAGAGGTGGGCCATTGCACTCTGCCACGGCACGCTTGTTGACACGTAACGGGGTTTTGGGAAGGCTACAGTGAAGCAGGCCCTGCCCACGGGAATCGCTGCCATCTCCAAGCTGAGCGGATGATTAGGCCTCAGAGGTGGAGCTGAGATTGGAAACGTGGCCCCAGGGCTGAGATGGAGTCAAGTTAACACACAGCATCAAGGGCTGGATAGAGACCGAGGGACACGGGGCTGCAGGAGTGGCTCAGCAGTTAAAAGAGCTTGTGCTAAATGAAGCACTAAGTACCCAAGTTCGATTCTCCAGCACCACATAAGCTGGGCACAGTGGTGCACGCCTGTCATCCTAGCACTCGGGATGCTGAGGCAGGAGGATTGCTGTGAGTCCAAGGCCAGCCTGGGCTACAGAGGTAGACCCTGTCTCAAAAGAAAAGAAAAGAAAAAAAGAAACTGAGGGAGAGAAGGAGCAGACACACCAAAGAGGCCAGCGCCGGGGCTTTGCTCTCCTGAGTGACAGGCCAGCTCGTGTGGTGCCAGGGCAGGGATGGGGGCCAAGGACTGGGAGTGTGTTTTGGTGACACCAGCAACTCCAGGTAGAGAAGGTGGCTTATTTGGTACTATGGCGAGAGGAGCCAGCAAAGGAGTCGAACGCACAAGTGAGCCCCGTTGCTTGATTGGGGTGTAGGGGAGACGCGGCAATGGCCACAGGACTGTTGATGCTTAAATTCCTCACTTAGTAAGTGGGCCCCAAGTAGCTGCGTGAGCGAGCGCCTGATGGCCCCGCGATTCGGGAGGCAGGCAGGAACCGCAGGCCTGAGAAGGACCGCTGCGATCGGGTGTCTCCGCTCCTCTAGGTGGTAGCAGGAGACAAGCCCAGCGGCCTCTGGCCTAGTGCAGGCTGGGTTCTGTCCTAACCCCTGGCCCTCAGCGCCCCTGCCTCCGCTGCTCTGGGCGCCTGCAGGTCCCGCTTCCTGAGCATTTCCAGCCCTGAGCGGCTCCAGGCTGTCCTGAGGCCCCAGGAGGCTGGGTGGGGGTGGGGGTGGGGGTGGTGGTGGTGGGGCAAACAAGAAGGGCACCTTTTCTTTTCTTCCTCCAGCTCTGACCGCAGTTTCTCTTCCTGCTGGTCTGGCAGGGAGGGCGCGGCTGTGTTTTCTGAGATTCCTGCAGAGGGAAGAGGCCAACAGGTTACTCCGCAGAAGAGAAAAGGCAAGAGGAAAAGCCGGACACCTAGGGCAGAAGGTCGAGTGCAGGATGAGGAGGACCCGCAAGTTCCTCAGGGACCACTGGATGGCGGCCGCAGCTCAGCGTCCAGACTGTCCTCCCTCACGCCCCTCCCACCGCCCAACATCGGCCACCAGAGGGAATTCTCTCCACCTCTACTAACCCTTTACCAGGACTTCACTCCCGCCCTGCCTCCCTCCTCCCCAGGGAAGATGCAGAGCAGCGATCCCCATCCTCATCCTCGAAGAAAGAGCCCCCCACCCTGCACAGACACCTCCCGCCTTTCTTGGCCCGAGGAGCGGTGCTGCATTTCTGGGCCCTCACCTGTCCTTCACTTTTTCTAAGGAATGGCTATCAAGCCTGAAAGACCCAAGCCACAGGACTATGCTGACAGAAGTCTTGGTGAGGGGACGGGGCGGGTGGGGGAGGGCAGAGCACGGCAGCAGTGACCGCTGGTGGCAGCATCCTTGGCTCATCATGGTTGGCCACGTGAGGCCCACTTGGGCTGGTGTGGTCACCCATTATATGGGAATATTTGAGAAAAGTATTGCTCCCGTTATACAGATAAGGACCTTGAGATCCAAAGGGGTTAACCCGTGCAAGTCCCGTGTATAACTGTAGGAATCTGAAGCCAGATCCACGTTTGCGCAGTAGCAAAGGCCTTGGATTAAAAAAAAAAATTCTTTAAACAACATTTCCAACAGATGCTCATCTGTGTCTTACTTACTTATTCATTGCTTGGACAGAATACCTGATAACCATGGCTTAAGGGTGGAAAGATTTATTTTAGCTCACGGTTTCAGAAGGTCTCAGTGTATTCGTGGGCAGCTGGCAATGGTGGAAGCCCATAGTGGCGGCAGAGCTGGAGGATGGCAGTTCACCGCACGGCAGGCGGAAGTCAAGGGAGGGAGCGAAGGCGGAACTAGTGCATCCCCTTCTGGGTCCTGCCCCAGTGCTCCGCCCCTTCCAGTCAAGCCCCAGTAACCTACTCCTTCCAGGTCATGCCCAGTAATGGGCCACACAGCTGGAAGCTACGGCACACTCTTCATCCACCACATGCCTGTCATCTGTGATCTACCGCACACCTGTCTCCCACCACACACCTACAATCCACCTGTCCTGACCGGGCCCCACCTTCTAACAGCACACAGAATGCAGAGGTAATCCCCAACATCCAAACCCCCGTGGCTTTTGGGGGACATTCCAGACCATAACAATCTGCTTTCTACTCAAATACTTCCAGGAATGGAGAGCTCAGTACTTTGCAGGGTGGCCTAACTCATTGTGGACAGTTCTGTCTCTTCTTACGCTGAGCCAAGATTTTGGCCACTAGTTTTTTACCTCTACTTTGGCTCTTTGGAGCGGCACAGCCTGCCCTTCTTGATCTGAGGGTCCTTTAACTATGTGATGGGGCTGGAGGTGTGGTGCAGTCGTTGGAGTGTGCTATGATTTTGATCTTGGGTGGCCCCCCAAAGCGCATGTATTTGGAACGGTGTGTTATTGGGAGGCAGAACTTGCCTGGCTGGAAGAGGTGGATGTTTGGGGTTTTACCTGGAAGGATTGCATCAATTTGAGACTGGGGGTTGCCCAGGGCTGAGCTTTCAGGTGTTACTGACTTGTGGACCAGGAAATCGGGGAGGGGCAATCAGTAGTTTAAAATTATTGAAAGAAGGAAGAAGAAACATTGCTGCCTCTCCCTCCTGTGAGGACTCTGGCCTCCCTGGGTCTACAGAGATGAGTTTTGCTTTTCTCTCCCTTGGCTTCTGTCTGCAACGGGGTGAACAGCTCTCCTGCCTCTCCGACTGCCTCAGGATTGATCTGATCCGACTGTGTGAACCATTCTGAAACTGAGCTAAATAAATCTTTCCTCCCTTAAATTGCGAATATTGGGTAGTATTTTGTCTCAGCAACAAATAAGAAACTAAAACAGAGTGCTTGCTTGGCAAGCACAGGGCTGTAGGTGCAAGCGTGTAGGCTGGGTGTGGGGCACACGCCTGTAATCTCAGCACTTGGGAGGCTGAGGCAGGAGGATTTTCCTGAGTTTAGCGCCAGCCTGGGCTACATAGTGAGTTCAGGACCAGCCTGGACTGAAAAGCAAGATCTTGTCTCCATAAACAACAATAACCGCAAGAACACATATCACATGAGCTTTACCCTCAGGGTGCCTCTGCCAATTTTTCCCATCCAAATTCTCAGATTACTTCCTGATTTGTCTTACAGAAAAAGCCTGGACCTGAGCGTAGTGTTCAAACTAGGTCTTAAAGGTACGGCGTGGAGTAGCACTCTCTTAGCTTTTCAAAATTTGAGTTTTGTGTTTCTGGAGCAGACAACTTCCTAGCCCCTGGCCTTTTGTCCAGAACCTGTTAGCAGCTTGGCCCTGCCAAGATCCACCTGGCACCAGGCGGCATCCTCTTCTTACTCTCTTGTTAGTTTTCCAAATTACTCCGCAGAGAAGGCGCAGTCATCTCACTGCTATGTCAGTTAGACTCTTAGCCTGGGGGTGGGTTGGGGCATACATAACCGAAGACTGCAGAGCTAGGGGGTGTCAGAGCCAGAAGTTGAACTCAAGGGTGCATTTTTTTTTCCTGGTTCCAAAGAACTAAATGTTTACACCAGGCAGCCTTTGCATCACTCCTAGCAGCTCTGCCACAATGCTCTCAAGCTTCTGGTTGGTATAAAAGTTTTTTTCTTTTCTTTTTTGAGACAGGGTCCCGCTTTGCAGCCCAGGCTGGTCCTGAACTCACTATAGAGCCCAGGCTGGCCTTGGACTCGCGACAATCCTCCTGCCTCAGCCTCCCTAGTGCTGGGATGACAGGCGCGCGCCACCACACCTGGGTTCTGTGGTGCTGGGGAATCGAACTTGGGTACTTAGTGCTTGCCTAGCCGCTTGCTAGGCAAGGGCTTTAACCATTGAGCCACTCTCCAACCCCAGTTTTTCTTTTTTTCTTTTGTGAGTGGCTGTCCAAATGCATCCTATTCTAGTGGGATGGCTCCTCTGACCCTCGATGTCACCTTCATGGTCTGGCCTGCTGTGACGGCCTCAATGGGTCATGGTATTTCCCGCCTTGGGCTTCCTTTCTGATCTGTTGACTGTGACCTTTATGCCACTAACTCTGCAATATAAACGTGCTAAGTGGACTGTGCTCCTGTACCTCATCTTCCAGGGAGCAGGAAGCCTTCCCCCCTTTTATCAGGTGACAAGCGTACACTGACAGGCTGGGCAAGTGTCTTGTTCTGTGCTCTAGGAAAGGCATGCAGACACACAGACCTCCCAGCCAAAGGCCGTGCTGGCCTCACACTGACTGCTAGGCAGATGACCTGCTCACATTACTAATAGTCCTCAATGCCTGGGCACAGGAAGCCTGGGAGGTCCTGCTGTTTCTTGAGGTTTCCTGCTACTTTGCTCAGTGACTTAGCTACGTCTTTGTAGCTGGGACACATTACCTGACATCCACCACACAGCGGAGGAAAGGTTCGTTTTAGCTCACAGTGTCAGAAGGTCTCAGGCCACGCATGGGTGGCTGGCAGTGGTGGAAGCACACGGCAGAGGCCTAGCCAGAGGGAAAGCGGTTCACGGCATGGCAGACAGGACGCCAAGACAGAGAGGATGGGCAGAGTGAGTGGATGTCCTTCCAGGTCATGTCCCAGTGACCCACCCCTTCCGGGTCAAGCCTGCGTGTGGTCCTTCTAGCCAGACCCATGTCGTAACAGCACATGGAATCCACAGATATGCCACAACATCCACATACAGGGGGGTTTTGGGGACATTCCTGATCCAAGTCACAGCACTCAGCCTCCGTGTGTGGGGTACACGTGATGCCGTATGATCAGGGCTGGCCTGTCCTCTGCCAAATTCCAGACACGGTAAGCTCCAGATGGAATCAGATGAATAGCAGTACGACTTTAAGTAGACAGAATATTTCCTTTCCTAAAAGTTTCAGAAATAGGCCTATCTGTCTTCCATCTTTCTTTCAAAAAGAAAAATAAAAACCTCAGCAGAACTGTGAAGCTTGTAGCAGTTTTGAAGCCCACACCAAGAGACCCTGGGGCAAATGGTGGGGTGTGCCCTGGAGCCCTGGGTGCTGAGAGGGTGCTACAGGGCGGGCCTGGAGGACAGCGGTGGGTGTGTGTCTGTCCCCAGCAGGAGGGAGGTGGGAGGAAACTGGACTTCTACCTGGAGGTGGGGCACCCCAAGTGCTGGCAGGGCCATTTTGTAAGATGGACGCTCCTACCTCCCTTGCTGGCTGTCATCTCTGTGGGCTGCTGCAGAGTCTCTGGAGATGCAGGTTGGTGGGGCCCTGCATTGTGTGTATGCTTGGGAGCTGAGGGCAGGCAGGGAGCACAGTTGGCAGTGCCAGCCACTTGTGTGGCGTCCCCTGCCCAGCCACGCGGGCCCAGGCTCCGAGCGACAAGGGGGCTTGTGTGATGCTGCGGCTCCCGGCGGCAGCACCAGGCTTTGACCGGCCCAGCCATTCACTGTCTGGCAATGTGCGTCATACAGCATGGACTGCGGCTGCCCCATTTCCAGAGGAGTCTAGTGGGGAAGATGGACCCTGAACCAACAAAACCCAAGTCAGCGATATAATGCCAGGTTGCCAGGTGCTATGAGGAAAGATGAAGCTGGATGCAGGTGCACAGGTAAGCTGGCGCGCTGCGAGGCCAGGTGGGGTGGCTGGGGCCTCCCTGAGGGGGACGTCAGAAGAGAGGTCCGGATGAGGGAGGGAGTGAGCACACAGAGGTCGGGAGGCAGAGGTATGGCAGCCAGTGCAAAGGGCCCGAGGCGTGAAACTTCTTGAGGTTTTGAAGACCTATGAGAGGACCAAACCATGTGCCTGGACTGGCTGGTAAGGGAGTGGAGGTGTCTGGGGAAACTGAGGCCACATCTCGGAGGAGCTTGCCGGCCCTGGAAAGGACTCAGGCTCTGAGAGTGATGGGGGCTGAAGAATTGTGAGAAGAGGAGCAGCTTGGCAAAGCTGCCCAGGCTGAGGAACAGCTGATGTGAGCTGGCGCCAGGACACCATAAGCCTATTGAAAAGACGTGGGAAAGAGAAGGCCCAGCAACCCCCAGGGCACAAGCTGCCCGTGCTGCCGTGACAACCGCTGGGCCCGGGCCAAGGTGATGTTTGCTTAGTGAAACGCACTGTAACCCACCAGGGGAGGCCGGAGGCCCTGAAGAGGACAAGACTGTGGATTGAAAGGGAAGTAAAGCAAAGCGACTGGGCGAGTACGCAGGGAGGGAGGTGAAAGGGCACCAGGGCTTTGTCCGTGTCTGTCCCCTGGGGCCCGGCCAGACAGACCCTCCAGTCACCCACAGGGGCCCAGAGGGCCTCCTTTCATGGGCGGGCAGGACTCTAGCTGGGAATGTGGCACTGAGGACACGGGCCTGAGTGGCTGGTGAGGTCACGCTGTCATTCTGTGGGACAGCCGGCTCCACAGCAGCCCAAAAGCAAAAAGAAAGAGTTCCTTCTCATCTCAGTGGTGCGAGGGGGATCCCCGAGCAGCCAAACAGCTCTGAAGTCCCAATAGCACAAGGACAAAGGGGGCCTCTTGCTGGGAAGGTCGGCCAAGGTCCGGCCCTCCCACCTGACACAATTCTAGTTCATCTTCCCGCTTCCCACCTCTGCTGTCCTTACCACTTCTCCAGTTACCCCACATTGGAAATGCGCAGAATCTAATTTCCTTGGCTGAGTGGTTTGCAACTAGGGGTACATATCACGACCCTTTCAGCAGCTGGCACACAGCAGCCGGGCCCTCCTCCCGACCTACTGGGTCAGCAGGTCCCACCTCCTGTGAAAACACTCCTTCAAGGCTTTGAGTCCTTTCAACACAAGCTGTCCACACAGGAGTTACTGAGACAGCAGGACCCACCCACATGCAGGTGGCGTGGTTTATGGGAGCCGAGCCGGCATACCCTCAGTGACCCTGCTAAGGAGAGGAGGAGCCCAAGGGTTTGCAGGAAGGGACAGCTTCTCTGTAAGGGGGGAGCTGCCTGCCTTGGTAAGTGCTTGATAGCATCTGAGCAGTGAAACCCACCGCAGAGCTGCTATGTGGGCTGGACCTTCATGTGTGCAATTGTAGACGGTCTTCATAACTCCCACTCTGTCTGGGACACTGCCTAGGAGTACGATGCTGGTAACAGGAGTCAGAGTGATAAGCCAACTCTGTCTGACTTTAAATCTGGTCCCTTTCCCCTTGTGTTGTGGTTTGGATCTGGAACGTCCCCTGAAAGTCTCATATTTTCACAGGAGCTCACAGCTAAGAGTTTTCCTTGCACCTCAGAGGTGACTTGGGACTTAGACTTTTTAAACACTACCTAAGACTTTGGCAATTCTTAGAGAAAGGCTAAAGGCATTTTGCATGGGGAGAAGGACATGAATCTTTTGGAGGCCAGGGGTGGAATATTGTGGTTTGGATCTGGAATGTCCCCAAAAGTCTCATGTAATAGGATGTTACAGATTGTCTATGGATCCATGTGCTGTTGGGAGATTGGGGCCTGGTCTAGAGGAGTGAACTGCAGGCACACGGATTGGATTACAGGCATGTACATTGGATGACAGTCATGTGGTGGGTTAGAACCACACCAAGAGGGGCAGAACGAACACCAAGGCGGGACCCAGAAGGGACAGATCACTGGGATGGACTTGTAAGTGTACATATACGCTGCTACCTTCCTCTGGGAGTCGATGAAACTGGCCGTCTCTGCTATCCAACTAATGACTCACTTGCTCGACGCCCACTCGGGGACTCCTTGGGCTGAATTGCCTCATGGAACTGTAGATCACTCAGCCTTGCCTGTTTGAGAAGTCAAAGTGTCTATTCTCCCAGAGATGGATGATGTCACTTGCTCAGTGGCCACAACGGCAGCAGCTCTGAAGCGTGGTTCCGGCTTCCCAATCAGACCAGGTCCTGTTTAATGGCTCAGATTTACCATCAGCTGAAGTAATCACATGCTGACGGGTGCTCAGCACGACCATCCATCTCGATGCTGGGCTGGGTAACACCTTCGCTGCCCACGGCATGCTCAGACCAGGTATGACAAATGACCCTGTGGACACATGGCTGTGCCTGATAATTCCCAGGGCAACTCGGCCTCCCACTGCAGACCTGGCACTCGCTGCCTCTGCTGTCCCTCAGGGAGAGTGGGCTACTCTGAGAGAAATGGCTACGCTCAGTATGGCCAGAAACGTGCCCCATGCCTGCTTGGAGAGAGCACAGGCCCAGACAGACATGCTGCAGAAGGTGGTCCCCGTTCCCTCCCAAATCCTCTCCCTCCGCACTACCCCAGACCTCTCTGCCCAAGATGGCACCCTGGGATGGCAGCCTCTCTCCTTCGGCACTTGTTCCCTCTCCTCATGGTGTCCCTGTGGAGGAACCAGGGCACACTGAGGGTCCGCGTGCACTAGGGCTGTCCAATGACATGAGGGAGACTCAGGAGCACACTTCTTTGTACCCGAGAGCCCTTCTAGGCTTGGGCTTGGCCTCACGGCCACCTCTGCTTGCATAGGAGCTCCCCTTAATGCATCTCCACCATCCTTCCTGCCATTTTTGCTTTCCAGCCAGGCGCTCTCCTGTTGCAGCCACTTACTTAGCCTGGCA
The DNA here is from genome assembly GCA_004027205.1 of Ctenodactylus gundi. Classification (NCBI taxonomy): domain Eukaryota; kingdom Metazoa; phylum Chordata; class Mammalia; order Rodentia; family Ctenodactylidae; genus Ctenodactylus; species Ctenodactylus gundi. Next base: position 43,083 of record PVKB01005810.1, read on the forward strand.
TGGTGACTTCTGTCTCTGAAGGGTAAAAGACTTCTCTCTTTTATGAGCTGCCGGCTCTTCTCCTCCAACCCACCCCTCAGAGGCCGGTCTATACTCAGATGCTTAATGTGACTTTTCACACTCTGTCAGAATTGCTTGTAGCTGTGAGTCAGGGGACCTTGCATTTCTCCCTCCTGTCACTTCAGCCTCCCTGACCACGTGCTTTGGTCTCAGGCTTTCCAGAGAGACAAAAATAGGAGCTTTGGCATCCTGAAAGCCCAGTACATGTTATGACACTGGGCCTGGGCGGTGTGATGTGCTCTCAGACACACGTGCCTTCGAGGAGGGCGAGCACTGTGCGAGTGGCCCCGGATGAGGGCGGCTAGTGAGCTTCTACCAATTCCCTTGACTGGGAAATTCTAGGACATTTAGGAATTGTGGCCTCAAAACAACGCTGTCGCTCTCTACTTTTGAAAAATGTGTCTACTATTAGTCAATTTGTAAACCAATCTATTCATATGGTAATAATTTATCATATGCTGGAGTCAAAAGTGAGCCCTGAGAGACCACACAGTAGGTCCAGCCATTTTCAAAGTCAGATGGCAAGAGCTGGCTGAACCACTAGACACTTAGGCCAGTCTGAGGAAAAGGCCAAGAGAAATGTTGGAAGAAAAAAAAAAAAAGGCCTGGCACTTAGCCGTAAGCCCATTGTGTGCCCCTCTGGGAACTGCACGGTGAAGGTGGTTCCTCATTACTCAGCCGCAGCTGGGGGTTGAAGGAGATGGCAGGAAAGAGGCATGAGCACTCTGGTGGGTTGAGGTGAGGAGGACCACGTGCAAGGATAGGATTCCCACTCAGGCAGTCTTGGGAAAAGGACCCTGTGGGTGGTCTGCTGGGAGCAAGAGCAGGGAGCTCCTGCTGCACCTCTGTGGGCCTCATGTGGCTACACACACAGAGGAGTCAGCCTGGCGCTGCCTTGGGTCCGTGGTACACTGGTCAAGGTGGAACAACCAGCTCTTGGGGTATGTGTTGGAGAAGGTGGGTACCATGGCTTGTTGGTGGTGGTGTATCATGGCGGCAGTCCAATTGGCAAAAGAATGTTTCTGAATTTGGAGCTGGGATGAGATGTTCATAGTCAGCTCTCACAGGACACCCCTAGACCCTCTAGCATGCCACCCAAGGGTAAGATCCTTTTTGATGATAGAAATTTTATATATATATATATATATATATACATTGCAGTACCGCAGATTGAAGTAGGGCTTTCCCATTGGATTACATTCCTAGCCCTTTTTAAATTTTTTCTTTTAATTTTTAAGATGGTCTCATTAAGTCACCCAATTGCCCAGGCTGGGCTCAAACCTGTGATCATACTGCCTCAGCCTCCTACGGTGCTGGAATTACAGGATCTAAGATCCTTTCAACCATGGTGGAAGCGGGTGGGGGAATGGAGAGGGTGGAGGGGCCAGGACTGAGAAACACGGAGGTGGGGGACCTCCAGCTGGGCCATGTCGGACCTCCTCCTTCTCCCTCGGGGTCTCCACATTCACCCTCCACTCCTGAGCCCTCCTCTTCTCCCGAGGCCTCACCTCTTTTGTCCCGCAGGCCTGGGGCAGGGATGCTCATTTCTGCTTGCACCCTTGTAAACAGGCGTTACTCAGTTCCCTTCGTGATACCTATTAGAGTACTGCCCTCTGCTTCCTGTTTGGACCTTGACCCACACAGGTTCAAAGCAGGTAAGCAACTATTTTAACAAAGTGCATACCCTTGGGGCAAGGGACAAGCTGAGGAGGAACCTCTAGACTCCCTGAGGGGACCCGAGTGGGGGACAGTCAGCTCTGGACTTCACCATGGCACCAGAGCCCACAGCCTTGCCACACGAGGCGGGTCAAGACAAATCTCTAACAACGGGTGACCAGGAGAGTTATGGGGGTGCCCCTTTGCCATCTGGGGGGATTTAATGAAAAGTAGCCTCCGCGAGCACCCCTGTACGGTCCACCACAGCTAAGTCCCTACTAGAAATTGCAAGGCTCTGGGATGACACAAGATTGATGAAGTATTCATCTTTAAGTAAAATGCTCCTGATACAAACGTAGTGAGGACATTTAGAATTAGTCAGAATGCAGTTGGGATTCACAGCTTACTACTTTCTTTCCTTTCTTCTTTCCTCTCCCCTCTTCTCTCTCCTCCCCCTCTCTTTCTTTGTTCTTTTGCTCCGTAGTCTTTATTATCTAAGTCCTGGCACCTCCACCCCTTCCCTCCCCTTTCACCTCATCCCACTATGGTGGCCCTGTTGAAAAACCTGGTCCTGAACTCACTAGGGAGCCCATGTTGGCTTCAAACTCAGTGCAATCCTCCTGCCTCAGCCTCCTGAATGCTGAGATTATAAGTACGTGCCACCATGCCCGGCTTATGTGGTGCCGGGGAATTGAACCCAAGGCCTTGTGCTTTCTACGCAAGCACTCTAACTGCTGCGCTATTCCTCCAGCCCGGCTTACTACCACTTCTGATACCACCATGCTTCTACTGTGGGAGTCAATACTCTCCTGAGTTCTGGGCGTTATTATAACTAACATGAACACACAGAAAGTTTAGAGAATGACATGAAAGAGCACCCTCACCACCTCGCTCTAGTTTTCAAGGTTGTCTCAGGTTTCGTTTTTTAATGAAACACTACGGAGTTGGCCAGAGCTCTTTGCACTCCCACAATCCCTACAATCCCTCCCCATGACGGCACCGCGGGATGGCGGCCGCAGGGAGCAGCTTTCTCTCCCTGGCTCCAGGTCCTCCATAACAATATGAGCTATTCCTTGACATAAGGCTCAGAGGTGGCACAGGTGGACCCTTTGTCAGTGTCTGCTGTCACAATAAGATGGGAAAAGCTCCCACTCCCCCGTGATGAGTGGGATGATTCCAGGTATGTCTCTCAGTTACTTTCTTTCCTTCAATCACCATGTAGCTTTGAGGTGTATGTGCGTTGCTACCCGGGGCTTTGGCCTATTCACTTTACATTCTCTGTGGTGTTTCATTTACCAGTATCTGAAAGGTACGAGCTTGTTTTTCTCCTTTGGGGTGTCTCCATTTCTGCCTGACTCTTGGCTCTCTGACAACCAGTCGGGTATGTTTCTAGCAGAGAATCGCTTGGGTCATCTGTGTCTTTTTATCTTGACAGATGATCCCACATGGTTGCTCACGGCCTGTAGTTACTCTTATGGTTTGGATCTGGAATGTGACCCAAAGCTTCATGTATTTGGATGCTGTGAATTACCAGTGGATTTCACGTGCTGTTAGCAGGTGGGGCGTGGCCAGGAGGAGTGGATTATGGGTGTGGTAGATCACAGGCGTGTAACCTATTACTGGGCATGTGGCCTAGGACAATGTAACTTTGCCCCAAATTCTTCTGGAGGCTCAATCCTTCCTCTTGTGATGCCATGAGCAGCTGTTGTCTGTCACACCCTTCCCATCATTGCTGGCTGTCCACGAGTAGATCAAGGGCTCATGAAATTGTGAGCTAAAATAAACCTTTCCTCCCTTAAATTGGGTGTTGAGTATTGAGTCCCAGCAATAAGAAAGGGACGAAGGCAGTTACACAATTCACTTCCCTTTCCTCTTCTTTTGTTTTATCTGCTCCCTGAGTATCACCTGCCCACATCTGTGCCCTCAAGTGGCCCTGGGGATACCTGGCTTTTCACCACAGCTTCCTCATGATTTCCTAGGTAGACATTGCTATTTTCAAAATGCCACTGAAAGCATTTATTTAGAACACATAGCACCTGTTGTTAGTATCTGAGCACAGAGAATCCTGCCTGCCTTGCTGGTAGGTCCCCCCAAACTCATCAGCTCCTTTGAGACAGAACCATTCCTGAAAAGTCCAGGAGCTTTCTGGGGCCCGAATGTGTCAAGCTCAAATGGTGATTTTTGTCATGCGTACGGAAGGAGTGGATAGATGAAGGGACCCACCGCAACACATTGTGTCCGGAAGATAAAGTCAAGAGGCTAGACTCCTGTAGTCTGTTATGTCCGGCTAAGTGTCTAATGCATTCAGATTAGCACACTGATTTCTTCACAGTTGCAGGATGGCAAAATGGTTTTGGTTACTGGTGAGAAGAGCTTTGGCGATCCAGTGCTCCAAGGTCTGGTGGGCCCTTCCTGAGGCTTTACTGTATTTTCCAATGGGGCCTGGGAGCAGATGTGAATAGAGACATGTGACTGTAGGATTATCACCAGTTTTGCCCATTGCATAGCTGCCTCCAGTGAGGGGCTGTGCCTGCTTCCTGGGCATTCAGTTCATGTGGTCCCCTAAGGTCAGGTCAGAGCCCACAAGGACTCACAGACCATTTGTTCAGCCTGTGGCTCAGTTGCAGATATACCTTGCTGGGTACCCAGACTGGCTCTATGGAGCAGTGTCCTCTGATCGTTATGGGAAAGAAAATGAAAGTTCAGGTAGGTTAATTGGCCAAGTTCACAAGACTAGCAAATTATAGAGGCACAACTGAAGCTGAGTTCTTTGAATTAGAAGATGTTATGATGAATTTTATACATCAGCTTGACTTACCAGCCCAGATGGCTGGTAAACCACTATTTCTGTGTGTATCTCTGAGGATGTTTCTGGAAGAGACTAGCATATGAATCACTCGACTGAATCAAGAGGACCTGCCCCACCAGTGTGGGTGGGCATGAGCCAACCATGAGGGCCCGACAGGAACAAAGTGTAGAGGGGCAAGTCTGCCCTCCTGGCTTGAGCTGGCGTGCCCATCTTCTGCATATAGGCACGGGTGCCCCTGGTTCTCAGACGTTCAAGTGCAAACCTGGACTTCTGTCTTGGGCTTCTCTGGTTCTCATGTTTGCAGGGGAACCACCCCTGGTCTTCCTGCGTCCCCAGCTTGCCAATGACAGATCAGAGGACTCCTCAGCTGCCATAACTTCACAGGCCAACTCCTCATAATAAATCTCTTTACATCAATCTCTATCAGTCCCACTGGCCCGCCTACCTGGAGACCCTGGCTGTCACACCGGATTAGTGCCCTTGTCCTAGGCCACTGTTGCAGCTCCAAGGTTGGCAAAGTCCTGTCTCCAAAATGGCTGGGAAGGAGGTCTAGAAGGATTCAAAGGGTCTGAAGCTGCAGCACTAGGAACAGGCCAGGGAAATGGGGTTGGGATTCATTACTTCTAGCCTCTATATCAAGCCTGGAAATTGTCTGTGGGCCTCATGTCATTGAAACTGGCCCTGATGGGGAAGAGGAATGGCTCAGTGGTTAAAATGTTTGCCTAGCAACTGCTAAGTCAAACTTTAAGTACCTGAGTTCAATTCGCCAGCACCACATAAGCTGGGTGTAGTGGCACACACCTGTCATCCCAGCCCTCAGGAGGCTGAAGCAGGAGGATTGCCATGAGTCCAAGGCCAGCCTGGGCTCCATCGTGAGTTCAGGACCAGCCTGGTCTACAGAGCAAGACACTGCCTCAAAAAAAAAAAAAAAAAAAAAAGGAAAGAAAGAAAGAAAAGAAAGAAAGAAATGTTCACAAGCAACTGTGGATCTGAGCTGACATAGTGGCCCTACAGAACTACTTGAATTCTTCTAGAACCAATGGCGATGTCTTCTCTTTCCATTGGGGAAGTTGCTTCCTACGACACATTCTGCCTTATTCCAGTGGTGGAACCCTTCTGCCATCCAATTCTCAGAGGACAAGAGCATCTTTCACCCATTGCATCTCTTGCTGAGCTCCACACACAACTATTCTGCATGTGCCAAGGAAGTGTGCACCCCAGCGGCAACCCTGGGATGTGCCACTCGTGGCCTGAGGAGGGTGAAGAGTCATTTGCTTGTCATCGGAGAGTGCCAGCTAAGTCTCAGGGACCAACCCTCTCCTTTTACAGATGTTGGAACGTAGGCACAGAGCCCTGAGGAGCCTGGCGTATCTGTGAGACAACAAGCACCCTCCCTGCAAGCTCGCTGATTGTTGAGTAGACAGTTTTGGATGTGCTGCGTGCCCAGCACTTGGTCGTGTTGGGGAAAGGAGGATCTTCTGTGCTGTGGTGGGAGGGTGGTCTGATTAAGAACTGGATGGTGACTTTTAAGAGGTCTGTGCAGAGCCCTGTGGTGCCCATGAGGAGCAGGGACAGCTCCTCAGATGGAGGGTGGGACTTCTCCTTTTCAATGTTCTAAACAGGCACAGATCTGAAGGCAGGACGGTGCATTAAAAGCTGCAAGACTTTCAATGTAAAGCAGAGTGGCAAAAAGACAGAGTGGCCCCCAATTAACTGGCTGGGTGAAAACCCAGGGATTCTGGTGCTTTGTGGGCTGACTCTGTGCCCTCACCTCCTGGTCCTCAGGGGCCCTGCAGACACCTTGGTTCCATAGAGCCCATCTGGCAAACAGCTGTGAGGTCTGGGGGGTAAGTGGACATCGGTAAAGCCAGTTGCTTTCTCTTAAATTTGCTGTCCCAGGTGATCCTAAACAAGTTCAGCGTTCCAACAGAGAGGCCTCTTTGAAGGGCAAGGGGGAACCAGCAGAGGTCACTTCAGGGATTCCATTAGGGACGAAAGAGCTCCACAGAGGATGGGCCAGGAGCAGAGGTGAAGGCCAGGGCCAGTTCTCTGGAGCTCTTTCCACTCGTCTGCTGGGGATGTGCAGGGTCACTGCCCAATTTCAGGATCAGGAATGTACCTAATGAGTGCGCCCAAGGCCCACATGGCCTGGCAGCACAGTGACCTGTTTTGGGGGTCTGTTACTGTTCAGGGAGGTCTTTGCTCTTGGACAGAGGTGGTGGGGAGGGATTTGGGGAGGGGTGGTGCTCTAGAGGCAGTGTTCTGGGGGTCCCAGGCGCTATCTGGACCCTGCCAGCCTCGTGTGTGACTTCTCAGTCATTCTAATACTACTGCACCAGTGCAGGAAGTGTGTCCTTGGGCAGAGGTGACAGAATTTGCAGTGAGGGACATTTTTTGGTTAACCAAGGTTGGCTCCTGGGGTTGATGCAAGGAATGGAGGGCTGCTTTCTAATGTGCTGCCGGGGGCTGGGGCATCTCTGCGCCCCTCTACTCCCTGCCAGGAACACTAAGTGGCTACTTAGCCCAGGGGCCAGGCAGGTCAGTGGGGACATGGCCCCTGTGGGACTCCCAGGCAGTGTCAGATCCTGCTGGGCTGAGTTTACTCGCAGGCAAGGAGAACTCCAGGGTCCCCCAGGCTTGGGAAGGAAGGGTGTGTGCATTGGAAACACGGCCGGCTCAGGCGCTGCGGCAGGATGGGGCCAGGGGGCAGGTGGCACACTGACCATTTTCTGGTTAGCCTGTTGGCCAGTGCTGATGTCAGTGCTAAGCGGCCTCTTGACCAAGGCTGCCAGATCCAGCATGCTCTGTGCCTCAGCTGCCCACCGGGTGAACCTCAGGTCCCAATCTTGCAGTGAGCCCGCCTGATCCACTGCAGAAGCCCTTCGCTCAGCTGTTTCCCATCAGCTGCCCCAGAGTCATTCTCTTTTGTCAAACACACAACACACACCTCAGCACATATCGTACACATATGTGTAAATACACAACATACCCATGCCACACATGTACACGTTATGTGCATAAACATCACATAAGCACATATACAAACACACCAGATGCCAGATGCATACCACCCACCTGAAACACACACACACACACACACACACACACACACGTGCACACACACATGTGTGCACCCACACACACCCACACAGACACACACCCCTACTTCACACTCTTCTTCCTTGGGGTTCTGAATCCTGCTTTCTTTAAGACTCAGCCTGGGACTGAGGCCTTGCTGACAAGTCCCAGGGGCCACTCCTGTGGTCCTTCCCCAAATTCTGCTGCCTTGTCCCTCTTACCAGACACATTTCCCTAGCAGGGTGGTAGTGGAATGTGCTTTTTAACTTTTAACCACAAGTACTTGTTAGATTTTGATTGCGAACTGAACAAGACCCAGGCCCTGACCAGATGCTGCTCAGAGAGATACTGGAGAGAGAGCGAGAGGCGGCAGCCGCACGCCTGGGCTGGCTGGACTCTCCCAGCTTGGGCCGCACCGTGCCCTCAGGAAGCAGGGCACCTGGTTCACATCGTCTTAGCTGCGCCATAAACACTTTTGGGAGTTATACAGCAACATCAGCCCTCCAGCCTGGTAGGGGGTCACTACGCGAGTCACCTGGTTGGACATCGTGTTATCCTTCACAAAACATCAGCTGAAGATGTCACTCACGTCCTTTACAGGAGGATCCATGTGACAGATTCTGGCTTGTGTTTGATGCCGGGAAGAAATTCTGCTTTTGCAGATAAATCAGTTAGTGCGCTTCCTGCCGTCAGAAAGTGAAAAAGCCTATCTCCGAGTGCCTCTCCTTCGCTGAGCGGCGGGACAAGGATAGCCCAGTTTACTGCCTGAGTGTGTAATATGCTCTGCGGTGGGGTCCAAAGGCACTTACCCCTTCTCCTTCTTTTAAATGGACTTATTTTATTTTCCGTTCCAATGTCTCATTGTGCTTCTGCGAGACGCGTGGCTCTGGAAGCCATCTGGGGAAGCGTTCATTTGCCCATTGATTCGGCCTGTTTATTGCTTGTGCCGGCTGCTGGGGCTGCCGGCTCAGCTCCGCCTCACCCAGCTTTCCACGGGAGAACAGTGTGGAGTGTGAGTGTGGAGGGCGTCCTGGAAATAAATAATCCCTGAACAAGGCTGGAGTGCCGAGAAACGCCTGCGAGTGGAAGAAAATCACACCCAGGGAAGGGGCTGGGGAAGGCTTTACCAAGGGCCTCCAGGTGGAGCCGGCCTCGGGGCTGCAGAGGGAAGAGGACATGGACAGAAGGAGATTTTTTTTTCCTGAGTCTAAAAAGGGAGTTCTCTCTGCCTGTATGTGTCCTCTCCTCTCCACAGAGCACGGTGGCTGCACACGGGGTTGAGCCAAGCTGGCTGGCTCTGCGTCCTTAGCTGAATGAGACCCGGCCGTTTCATGTTACCCCGCTGGGCCTGAGCTGTAAAGCACAGTAGCTGTCTCCACCACCAGGGATGCTGAGATGCTGCAGAGGAGGGTGCAGAGGGGCGTGGGATGCCACCGGGCACATGGTAGCACAGCTGCACACTTCTGCTAGTCGCCTTGTCTGCACTGTCTGTGATCACGTACTGATGAGGATAGCTGGTATAACGGAGGGGCACACACCCAACAGAATTCATCTATACTCTCTGGACTATCGGTTCCAAATGATGCCTGTGCTAGAAATAAGTTTGTTTGATTGCTTCCGGAGCCAGTGTGGGAGTTGGTCCTCCTCTGAGTCCACCAGTAACTTCTGTTTGTTGCTGTTGCTTCTAGAATTAGTCATTGATGTGTCTTCTACAGGCGATTCCAGTTCTGGCCGCCACACCTGTGGGCCTCATGGGCCCCTCACCTGAGTCTGTCTTCTTTAGCTTCCTTTCCATTGGTCTTCAAAAGGACCAATGCCCAGTAGGTGTTTCGCGTCCTGGTATACTGTGGGCTGGTATGACTGTTGGGGAGATGATGTCAACTTGAAGCAATCAGGAACCACACCTGGATTAGGGTTTGGGAATCACGCCTAGATTGGGAATTGAGAACCAGCCTGGATTACAGTGTGAGTGACTTGTGGGTTGGCCAAAGAGAGAAGAGCATCCACCCGGATGTGGGCGGGCCAATCGGAACTCCAATGATATAAAAGGAAGGAAGAAGAAAGATTGTCACAGCTTCTTCCTCCAGGAAAGCTCTCGCCTTCGTGATCATCTATGGTCGCCGACTTGCCACATGGTGCAGATCTTCAGCACAGATTCGCTCCAGTCTTGACTTGCACCTGTCTGTCCATCACTGATCTTCAGTCGCCTATCTTCAGTCTCTGGTCTTTGCCATTGTTTTTTGAACAACCGAGATCTGTGGCAGATCTCACCGGCTGTCCTGCAGGCCTGGATGGGAGTTCTACTTTGCAGCTGAGCAGCCATTGGACACACCAGCTCTTGCATATGATGGCCTCCATCATGGACTATCTCTATCCTTGGATTTGTACGCCTTCCTGATAGATCCCTTGTGTTACAATTTCTGTAAATGCTGCCTTTTGAAAGAACCCAAACTAATACATCTGTTGTAAGCAAGGGGAAAGCTGTAGTCTGGATTGTTTTTGAGACAGGGCCTCACTCTGTAGCCCAGGTCGGTCCTGAACACGCTATGTAGCCTAGGCTGGCCTTGTACTCATGGCAGTCCTGCCTCAGCATCCTGAGTGCTGGTATTACAGGTGTGCACTACCCTGCCCAGCTTATATGGTTCTGGGGAACTGAACTTGGGTATGTGGTGCTTGACACAGAGATTGCTAGGCAAGCACTTTAACCACTGAGCCATTCCTCCAGTCCCCATAGTCTGGATTTTCATCCAGGAGAGGGAGTGGAAGTCCTCTAAGGGTGTTTGCACACGTGTATGCACCCACCCATCCCCACCCACACCACACAAACTGGCTTTGGAAAGGGGTACTTGTCTGTGCATTAGTGCTGTGGTGGTAAATGATTAACAGCCACCCCCCAAAAGTCTGGTTTATAACATTTACCAATTTCCTTGGAGTAAATTGACCCACCATGGCTGGTTACCAGCTACCAGTGTGATGTCACTGAGTGTGACGTGGGGAACCACATACAGCACCGCACTGCTCTGTGGTGACTTCACCACCGGACACAGAGGATGTTGGCAACTTCAAAGCACAGATAACAGTAAAAGGGAAAACATGAATTAGAGAGTTACAGGTTTTGAGTATTTGTCTATTTTGTTTTAAAATATAACTTCCTGAATTATGAGCTCACGTGATTTGACTTTTAGTAACAACTGTGTTCCATCATGGCTTCTCAGATCCATGAGAAGGAATTGGGAGAAGGGCTCCCACTTGGCCCTTACGGGACTGTGGGACGAGCTGGCTCCAGGGTGCACCCTGGTATGACTCCCACCACCCGATCCATGCTCTCGTCCACCCCCATCGCCTCAGATCCTTTGGGATCTGGGTTTGCCTTTGTCCAAGTGTCTGTGGGCACATACTAACTTATGTACATGGAGAGACGTTCTTATGCACAGTGAGTGGGCCAACCTCTCCATCTCAGACATGCCCACGTCCCCACTGACTCCTGACAAGAAACCCAGTCACACCTGGACGGAGACTTAGGAACGTGTAGGTGAAAAACAAGAAAGAGAAACCAGAGGATTGGAAAGTGAAGCGGACCTAGACAGAGGGAACACAGAGGGGGACGGAGTGGAATACAAAGGCACCGAGTCACGGCTCTGTCCCTGCATCTGCAGCCCAAATGACAAGAGGCGGGGGAGGCCGGCACACTGAGGAGCTGCTGCAGGTCTTGCAGAGCCCTCTGTCCCAGCCTTCGGCCCCAACACTGGCCGCAGGGTGAGCGTGGAGGGCATGAAGCCATCTGTGGCTCCCCAAACAATCTGTGGCTTGAAGCATTCCTCCCCCATCTGCAGTGTGGTCACCTGGGACACACGAGGCCAGGTGGCGCCAGATCGCCACCAGACAACCCCCTAAGGCCGGCTCCCTGGCACTGCATCCCAAGAGGGCAGCTGGGAGATATTAACACTTCTCTAATTGGGATAGTTTGCCTTCAAAATAAATAGGTATTTCAAACGCTCTTAATCAGCCTTGCAGCCAAAGTGCTTTCTGTTTGAAGCTTGCTGACGACTTCAGGCAGAGCCCAGTCCGACCATGACTCCTGCTGCGGTCGGAAGGGGCTCTGGAGGAACTCAGGCACAGACTGTGACTAAGGATATGCAGTGGCTTTCCTGAGGCCCAAGGATGTCTGTCCCAGCTGGAGGGCCTGGCCTATGGAGCGGGCGGGATGGAACCTGCCTCCCTGGAAAGCCACAGAGATGCTGCCCAGGTCGGGGTGGAAAGTGCCCATAGAAGGCGCGGCACTTTTGTCATCCTCACTTCCAAGGGGCCAGTGTCATGAGACTGGAGGACAGGCCTGATGTTTCAGGGCCAGATGGCAGCTCCGGGGGAGATTCCACCCTGGTTACCTGTCCGCGTGGGCACGGGCCAGGTGCAAGAGGCCCAGAAACCCCTTGACACACTCCCCAGCAGGGTTCCTCCTGCCTTTCTGAGGCGTGGGAGTCAGGGTCCCAGGGCAGCCTGGCTCCTGCTGAGGAGGCACTGGACTGTGTGGCACCTATAAGCACGGGCTGCACCCCCAGAAATGGAGGCCTGGCTTGCCTGACTCCTCAGTCCTGGGCCAGCTGTGTGGCTTGGGCTCATTTTTTTCTGTGTTTCTTATTTTTTCCTATGACCATTTTTACTGTTGAAATGAACCAACTGGATCCTCCTTCACCTTCCAGGGATTTCCTGGACGACCTGTGGCTGGCTTGTGCCACGCCCCCTTCCCCTTGTCCTGTGGTCTCGGCTTGGTACTTACCTAGAGCTGCTTGCTGCATGTGCCGCTGGGTGATGGCATCCTTCAGGTGACCTGTTCAAGACACAGAAAAACCAGCAGTGAGTTTCTGACAGGCTGGAGGCCGGCTTTGCTTGGAAGCATGTGGCCAGCTAAGGAGAAGAAAATACAGTGAAGGAGACACAGGCAGGGGAGCGTCCAAGGACAGCCCTCCCGTGCCTGGTGTGTCGGGGGAAGGGACCGCCACGGGTGGGCACTGGTACATCAAGGCGAACACACAGGTCACCTGTGGACTCCGTCATCTTGGGGTTCAATTGCCTAGGTTGGCCCTAACATTAGATAAGTCTCTACTCTTTTAAATGGTTCCTTCTATTATTAATGTGGTAGGAAGCAGGATTTGCTTTTTAAATAATTTATAGGGCCACTTTCAAATCCACTTCAAGCTGTTTAAAACTGGGGAAAAAGGAACTCTCTTACACTGCTGGTGGGAGTGTAAATTCGTACAAACACTCTGGAACGCAGTATGGAGAGCTCTCAAAAGACTGGAAATAAATATCCCCTTCTATCCAGCGACACCCCTCCTGAGAATATATCCAAAAGAGGCCAAAACAACACACAGCAGAGATATATGTATACCCATGTTCATAGCAGCACAACTAACAACAGCTAAAATGTGGAAGTCACCAAAATACTATCAACAGACCAGTGGCTACACAAACTGTGGTATTTGTACACAATGGAATACTATGCATCAGTAAAGTCCAACAGCGTGGAGGCCTTTGTGGGCAAATGGAAGAAGCCTGAGAACAGCATGCTGGGTGAGGTAAGTCAGAAACAGAAGGTGAAACACCGAATGGTCTTAAAGCAAAAAACATAGTGAAATAGGGGGGTAGGGTGGGGGAGAAGGGAGGGAGGGGAAGGTGAGGGGAGGGACAAAAGAGAGTGGGAAAGCCCATGTGTCCTTGGCAGGGTACGTATGTGCACAAAATGCTCAACTCCATTGTAAACCTTATATTTTGCATGTATATATATCAATAAAATGGGAAAAAAAATCTGTGAATCTTTCAAAAAAAAAAAAAACTGTGTCAAATGAAAAAGAGTTTGAGCTGACAATCTCAACAGTTGATCATTTGATCCAAAGCATATAATCCTTGGTTGTATTTATAGAGCTATAGTGTGTAGACCAAGGGAGGTGACAGTTGCCCTGCACTCAGCAGCAGTGGGACCACAGCTGGTGTTTTCTATGGGAGCTTTCTTCATAAGAAGCATTGCCAAACTTGAACGCATCTGGCAGACGGCGAAGTGTCTGAGGTCGTGTCATAGGAGAGGCATTTGAGGCAACCTAAGATATTTCTATCAGAATAAAAAGATGTGGAGGGACAGAAGGTCAGGACATACTGGTGACCTTTGGGTATTTCTGCACGTGGCTGTCTGGATGAGAGAATAGTTTAATTTTGTCTTAGGTCTGAGGGCAGAAGTCAAGTCAAATGAAGGCAGACTGGGAGTGCAATGCAAGGAACAGCTCACGGTGAGCCCTGTCTCAACGGAGATTAAGTCATTCCAAAGTGGCCTTACCCTGCTGCTGCGCAGTGAGCCTCTTCCCATGAGGGCTCGAGCAGATGCTGGGGGACTATCTGTAGGGTCGGCACTGTGGGAATTCCTGCTGGGGGTGTGTTTGGGATGGGTGAGCTCTGGGCTTCCTCTGTCGCCACACACCCTCGTGATTTCACATGTGACGGATGGAGAGACCACTGGCCTGGGCTTGCTCTGTCCAGGATTCAGACACCTGTGAAAGTGGCCTTGTCTGCTTTGGGTGTCCATGTGGGGGAGCAACCAGCCTCCGGGGATTGGGGGAGTCTGGGAACGCCATTACTCCCCAGCCTAAGGTATTTCCTTCCTCATGTAGAACCTTCAAGGCCACAGTAGAACTAAGTATTTAAAAGAGGAGCAGGTGATGAGGTGGTGACAGGAGATCCTGTCACTCCCGACAGTTTCAAAGGTCGTGACTGGAAGGCTTGGCAAAGGTCACTCAGGTTACCTTCCCACCCATGTCCAGGATCCCTCCCACATGAGAATGTGGGCTCATCTCCCTGACTTGTGGGCCTCCAGGTTATTCCGCTGATCTTGGCAGAAGGAATTATGGGGAACAGCACCTGCTTCCCGTGACCTTCGGTTTTGGGCCTGCTCTGTGCTCTGGAGCAGCATGGAGAAGGATGCTCCTCACTGCAAGGACAGCCCTCCACGCACACAGGATTCTGCAGTTTCCCCACTCTAACCTGTCCTCACTGGGTTACGCGCCCGGGAGGCCACCGCCTGAGGTGTCATCAGCGGGGGTGAGGCCTGGGCAACCGCTTCTGGCTGTCCATGTGTCCCCACTGGAGACGACTACGCGGAGACAGCAAGGAAGACTGAAGTCGGGTCTCAGAAGTAACTGCCCCTAATATGAAGTGGGGGGGGGGGTGGGAACTTCTGGAGTGTTTGAGGGGAGTCGGTGTGGTGGCAACCCAGCTCAGTGGCCAGCACTGGTGACCTGGGGCTACCTGGGCCAGCCATGGCCACAGCTGCGATTGCTCCTCCACCCTGTGCCCTGATCTTTGTTGTCCCAGCCTGTGGAGTAAAGAAGTTGGGAGCACAAGGCTAGTCTGGGATGAGACTCCAGTCTGTATTAATCATGGCTGAGCAAAGTTTTCAAAAAGTTTAGGTGAGTTTCCACCTCCCCAGCTGCGTCTCAATACACTCCCACAGTTCCTGTTCTTCCCCACTCAGAAACAGGGTGCGGTTCTCACTCAGGCCCAGCTCTTGGCCTCCTCTCTACACATAGTCCTCTCTACTGGGGGACACAAGGAGAGCAGGACACTTGCCCCAGACCCTCACACTAGATGGCACATGACTTAGAAACACTGTCCATCTGGAGATGGTCAGAAGGGGCCTTGGCATCTTGGCAAAATGAACAGCTGATGCTCTGCCTGGTTCTCGGCTCTCACGCTCAGATACTTACAGAGCTTCTAGCATGTCCGGTGAGCGCTTTCCTAACCAGCCTGCATGGCAACTTGCTTGTTTACAGCACATACCAGGTGGTATTTCCCTCTGGGAAACTGCCTCGCCAACAGCGGGCCTTCCTGACCACGCGCCTCCCTGCCAGTGTGCCCGCCCCCACCCCAATTCATGCCCTGCCTGCATGAATTCAACCCCGAGTGTCTCCGCAACCCTGGCCCTTATGGAACAACCCTTCCCCAAGCCCCAGGGAAGCTTCTTTTCAATGCAAGGCTTAAGGATTCTCCACGGCCTCTCACTTGCTAATAGAAATAAAAAGAATTTCCCATGATCAGCAGTTCTATGAACTCCACAAATGTAAATACTCTGGGAACAGTGAGGCATCCCTGGGGATCAATGGTGGATCTTTCTAATGTTCCATATTGATAAAGATAGTTTGAAAATGCAGTCTGTGGTGTTCAGTTTTGGTGGGCATCTCCCACCATATGGCAGTTTCTTTTTTTGACATATCTCCAAACAAGCTTCCAGAAATAGCCTCACGGAGGAGGCCCTACTGCTTTTCCAGCAGAGTTGTTCTTCGCGGGAAGATAAGAGTCTCTCTGATCTGTTGGATCTCGCAGCTCTGCAGGTTTTGGCAAAAGATGGAGGTGAGGGGGTCACAGAACTCACTCCGCATGCAGCTCGCTGTCGTTACCACGGTGATAAATTTGCTGGTTTTGGCCTGGGTTCCTGGACACGTCCCCATCCTGAGGTATGGGAGAGATGAAACGGAAACAGAGAACTCCCGGCCTGAGGCAGGAGACAGCCTGGGAGGGGAGAGGGAGCCCGGGTCGGGGGCAGAAGCCAAAGGAGCGGATTGGAAGAAGAAAGGCTTTTCCCAAGGGTCATTAGCAATCTTCCCTCCAGTAACTTACAAGAATGCATGCTAGCTACACCTTCTCGCCCTTTCTGGTCCATTTATCGAGGGAGTGGAAGGTACAGGGGCGCAGTGGGGTCTCCAGGCCTGTACCCCCTCCTAGGAAAGAGGAGACAGGTGGCCTTGAAAGCCACCATGCTCAGGTGCAGGCAGGGCACTGTGCGGTGCATGCCTTCTGCACTAGCCAGCAGTTTGTAGGAAGAGTAACCGTCGTGTGGAGGCCAAGCTGATCTCCTACCGTGACAGTTGGGGGTTTGGACACAGCAATTTTGTTTAAGCTTCATGCTGTGGATTGCATGCACGTCGGTTTGAGAGATCAGGCACCACATGGAAGCCACTTGCTGGCCCCGGGGAAGACCTGTGCCCTGAGAGTCCTAGTGCTGCAGACACAGACCTGTGATTTCTGTGGGGCTGTGCCTTATACAGAGGATGTCTGTGTCATTGTCAAGCAATCCACATTTATCACTCATCTACTGTGTGTTAAGCACTGGCCCACGTGCTCTGTTTTAAATGCTGAACCCACAGTTGACCTTTCTCTGCCATCATGGTTGGTATTTTAGTTTGGTGTGTTACTATAACAAAATACCTGAGGCGGATTGAGTTAATGAAATCAAGAGGTTTGTTTGGCTCACAGTTTTGGAGGCTGTAAGTCCAAACTGTGTGGTGTGGGCTTTTGTGAAGGGGCTAGGGCTGTGTTACCTCAGGGCAGATGGCAATGGTGGGAGGGTGTGGGGAGGAAGAAGTCACTTTGCTAAACAAGAGACCAAGACAGAGGCCAGAGTCCCCAGACGTCCTGTGAGGGCACCCCAGTCACTAAGGGCTTCCCTCTAGGCCTCACCTTTTTGAAGTCCCAACCTGAGGGACAGGCACATTTACATCACATCAGAACCACAGCAGGTGACTTGCTTCCCTGATGAGGCTGCTAGTAGCAGGCACTTGGAGTTCGCCATTTCAGTTACACTGGAAAATGATCACAAATTTAGAGGTAGCCGGAGTTGAATTCAAGTCCCAACACTGCTACTTCTTAGCTGGGTGAGCTACTCTACACCTCAAAGCTGCAGTTTCATTATTTGTAACTGATAATTATAATGTAGCGGCAATCACATCTGTTTTACCATACCTCAAGATTCATGGGAGGAGCAAGGGCTACCACCACAGCACATGTGACCACATGGGTAGGCACTTGCAGGCATTGAGAGGACGCCACATTACACAGATGACCGTCCCTGAAGGTCAAATTGCTAATGTCAAATCAACGGCCCAGGTTAAATTCAGAGGCAGGGAAGGCAGCTTGGGAAAGATGCCCGTTTACAGGTGAGACTGGAGTAGAGGCAGGAACAGCAGGGTGCTAAGGAAGGGCTGAGAAGGCGTTGGGACAGGAGTGCAGAGCTGGCCAGGCAGACGTGCTGGCGGCAGGGGCTGACGCAGGGAGGAGGCTGGGGAGGGGCACGGCTGGTCATCCTGGAGTCTGGGGTCCTGGGCAATTGCCAAAGGCCCTGGTTCCAGGTAAAATCTAGTCTTCTGTTTGACTCTCTCACGGCAGCATCCTAGTTAGCTGGAAATAAACACCAGGAGTAGAAGTGGAGCGTGGGGCTCACGCGTGCATACACACACTGCTTTCTGCCCGAGGGGCCGCTTTGAAATGGGAGGTCTACTTAGAGGTTCTGAATTCCAAGTGTTGATTTTAGCTGTGACGTAGGAAGTCAGTTTCTCTGCACTGACACAGAGGTTCTGTGATAGCTGCGATGTTAGATCCCTAACGGCTGTTTATAAGGCTGTTTGTAAAAATAATGGGCCTGGAATAAATTAAGTGTGTAATCCTTAGATGGATTTCCAGCAAACAGGAGTATGTAAATCTTTTGAAAGCCTAAAATCAGACAATTCATCTCCTCCTTGCTGATGTATATTTCATCAGGCTTTAGTCAGACTTGTTGGTATAATGTGAAAACCTGTTGAGGAAGGAACCACCTCTTGCTGCCATAGTCGTGGTGGGTAAATAAAAAAGAGACTATTAAAAAGCCACTGCTGGCCTAGATTACGAGGCGTATGTCTGAAGTCTGGAAGTGGGACAGAAACGCAGAGTCGTGGGTTGAACTGGAGGCTTGAGCTTGTGTGCGCGTCTTCTTGGTTCCAGAAGCAGGAAGGTAACTCAGAGTGCACCGTGCGGAGTGGAGGGGCGGTGGTTGGAAGTCAAGTTGGGGGGACTCTCACCTCGCAACCTGTGAGCTGAGGAGGCTGAGGAAGAGAACCCCACGTGTTAGAGGGTGCTATGGTCCCCATCCTGCATTCAACCCCGGGAGAAGGCAAGGCACAAGCAGCCTCCTCCATCACTAAGCCAAGAGGCTTCTTTGACCCCCATGGCGGGCTCAGCTGGCCACAGAGAAGTCACCTGGACTGTCTTTGCTGGAGGTGGGTCTAGACTGGGGCCTAGAGGATCTGTCAGCCAGAGAGAAATGGGTGCCTAGAGAAAGGGAGTCAGAGAAAGAAATGAGATGTGTTTCAGTAAAAATGGGCCTGCTCACCAAAATGCCAAAATATATGAATAAATCTAGTGCTAAAAAAGATAGGGAGGCTATCAGCTGGAACATGAAGGGGTTACAAATGGAGTGATTCTCTGGACAGGCAGATAAAGACGTTTATCAGTGTAGAAATACAGAGACTGAGTTAATCTTAGTCTTCAGTTTAGGGCAAACCATCAGAGTCAGTGTGACGAACCTACCCTGTATGTGTGTACGTACACGACGTGCCCACAGATGCGTGTGCGCACACGTGCGGCACGTGTACGTGCCCGTGTGCACGTGCAGGTGCATGTATATGGAATTTCTAAGCATGCATGTATGAGTGCATGCGTGGATATGTACGCGTGTATATTCCAGTCCAAAGCCTCTGCCCGGCACCTTCCTCTTGCTCTCCTTCCAGCAGGCAACCATTTTTAACAGGTTGATGTACATGCTTTGCTTGCGTGGGTTCTTACAATCTGTGTCAAAGTTTTCTCTCAGTTTTAAGCTTTGAAAGTCATATTGCTCTACAGATGCCATTCTGCTCCTCCGTGATGGGACACCCGCCCATGTGCTTGTGTGCGAATCTCCTGCCCAGTTCCTACCTGCGACACGCATTCCACAGTGCCCATCTCAACGTTTACTACCACTTCCTGATGGGGGAGCGATGGCATCGCCACCCACACTTGCCGGCACTGGCAGGCCTATGGTGACCTTGGCCGTGGGGTCTTCTAAGTCTGCTGGACTCAGCGAACCTGCCCATTTACTTTGAGCGCTACTCTCCAGAGTGCCTGTGCCCGCCTCTACCCCTAAGGCAAAGACTTTCAGGTGTGCTGTGGCTACTCTAAAAGATTAATGATGGCATGGTCTTCCTTATTAAAAAGAAATAAGAAATCACGCAACAAATGGGTATAAATAAAACAAGAATAGCTGGATAGAAAAGGAGATTTTAAAATGAAAAATCGTCATTGAGACAAATGAATACACTAGAGGCGATAGGGAACAAGCCTTAGAGGAGGCGTATTTCAAAAGCGAATTACTGAACTGGAAGACAGGATGGAGACCTCAAGCACAGCTAACAAAGCAGAGAGACGAAATAGGGCAAGAGCAGGTAAGAGCCCCGCGAAGCGACTGCGAGGTTCACTGCCTAGTGGAGGTCAGAGGAAAAGGGACCAGGGCAACAGGAAAAGAGCAAGTCTGAGGAGACAGCACTGAGATTTTCCAGAACTGGAGAAAGACGTAATCCCCTTCAGCTGAAAGTGCACTCTAGTATCGAGCAAACTATAAACAAGATAAATCCACCCCTGAATTTGTCACAGAGAAACCCCGGAACCACCAGGAACAGCTCCCTGGGCAGCGGGGGAGGACCAAGGAGATGACAGTCAACCCCTCAACGGCACCATCAGGAGGCAGGAGGCCACGAGGGAAGTGATGGTCACCTGCACTTTATTCAGGGTCGAATCATCATTCGTGGGTCAGGGTGCAATAAGGACAGATGTAGGAGGACAAAGGGCGTCTACCAGTGCAGACCCTCCCTCCGGAGAGCTCGGCGAGGGGCAGCCAGCGTGCAGGTTCTGGTGTGGACTGGGCCAGGCTCCCTGCTCTGGAGTGACTGCTGCTTCCTGGGCAACCAGGACTATCAGTGTGCCTCAGTTTCCTTATCTGAAAAATGAGGACGGCAGTATCTGTTGTAAAGACTGAATGAGGTCACACGCCAAGTGCTTAAAAAGAGCCTGAAGTGTAACAGGAGCTATAGAAAGGTCAAGGCTGTTGTGTGAGCAAGACGACAAAGAAACACGGGGAAAGACCAGGATGAAGGGAACAACGGTGCACGTAGAAGACAGAAACAACCGAAAATATTCAACCATTGATCAGGTACAGCAGCGTGCCGTGCGCTTGTAGTTTATGTCTGCCACATATACATATACATACATATAACAAGATGGAAACAAAGTGTGGGTTGCTCAGAAGGGAATTAAAACAAGCCCTGAACTTGGATGTGACTGGGAGGACACACTGTATTTGGAATAACTACAGACATTACTATAGTTACTTTTTAACTCTGGAAAAATAAAAGTACATACAACATCAGCCAAATCAACAGAAAAAAAAGGCAGGGGATGCATGTTACAGGGACGGAATCCCAGATTTTAAAACTTTAAGAGAAGGCTGGAAAGGAGAAAAGAAGCAGATGAGGAGAGGTGTAAACAATTCCGTGTTCAGCCAGACAAAGGCGAGAGCCCCTGTACGCACGCCTGTGTGTAGTTCTGTGTGCGCATGCGTTGTCCCCCCCCCCAGTGTGTGTGTGTGTGTGTGTGTGTGTGTGTGTGAATCTACAAGGGCGTTGTGGTCAGTTACTGAGAGTGGAGGTGGTAGAGGAAGGTGGGGAGGAAGAAGTCGGAACCAAGCAAGACCAGAAAGGAAAATTGAACTTTAATAAGTGTGTATGATTCATGGTGCATGTAAAAGTATATTTAAATATATTAATCTAGAGATTAAAAATTGAGAACCCACAGCATATTCTCCTCAGGAGGGAAGTGCGATGTTCCACAGCATACTTAGATTTGGGCCTGAGCACCTGCCACCTCATGGCCTGGATCACGTGTGCTGCCTGGGCGTTTCCAGGCCCAGTCTCAGGGACAGGGATGGGGAAGCAGAGGAGTGTTTCATTTGTCAGTGCTGTCATTCACCCCTAGCCTGACCGAGAAAGGGTGAGGATGGAGGAGAAAGCCAGGGCGCACCCGGCATGGCAGCAACGACCCAGGGATATCCATCTGTGGGCAGTGGGCGGCCCCGGGAGGCCTTTAGCCCTTCTTATGGTCAGAGAGATGGCTGCTTCTAGGTGTCCAGCAGAGAAAGGCCCGGCAATTGAACACCAAGTGGGAGATAAGCGTGGACTATGCCAGGCAGCTGTTTTTAGGGGGCCTTGCAGTGTTGCCCAGGCTGGCCTTGAACTTGCAAGTTTGACTGATTCTCCCATACTCCCCCTCCTACGGGTGGCGCCACTGTGACCAGCTTTGACAAATGTTTATAAGCCTCCTCATTCCAAAATGGCATTTGGATTTGCTAGCACTGAGAACGCTTCTCCATTTAGTATGCTAAACACCAGACCTGATGACATAATTAGTCACAGCGCAAGCGAGAGAAAGCAGCTCATTTTAAAAATTATCAATAATTTCAAGGAAAAACATCATTGGAACTTTCCAGTTTCCTCCCACGGGAACTTCCCGAGAGCTGCTGTCACCGTGGCCCCGCCGTGCAGGGGAGGCCGTGCCTGGTAATTGATGGCCGCTTCAGCGGGGATGAAAAGAACAGACAGCAGTCTGGGCTTTCAAGCCGGCTCCAGGCTTGTCACCAGGGCCGTGCACGACGCTCACATTTTGGGGGAATGCTCTCATCTATAAAAAATGACCAAATAAAATCGTGTCTGGCAAACCCGCTTTCTTTTCCTGTGGAACAGTCACCGGGGCTACCAAGTATTCGTCATAATCATATGAGACTAGCACATTCTGTCTGAAGCTCAGGCGTGTGCCTATTGTAGATGCTTAATTAAGCTAAGGAGCTTATTGATACTGCTATTCCGGGATGTGATAAGATTCTATAAACATATTCAGAGAATTAAGTAAATAAGCACATTTGTTACAAGCTCAAACCAATGTGCAGATGCAAGTTGGTAGCAGAAGGAACATTTTCAGCTCAGCAACCAGCATGAATTTTTAAATACTAAATATCCCGGGGAGCTCACCGGGGAGTGTGCTGGCATCCATCCAAAAGGCGGTACTTCAGGTGCTTGGAAGTTCTTATCTCAGCGAGGGAGGGACGCCCCAGCTCCCAGGCTCTGTCCTGGAGGAGCAGCTGCAGATCACAGTCGTGCTTGCTGATTGTGGCTCTGCCTGCCAGGGGTGCTGTCTGGACAGAGTGCAGGCCCATGCTCATGCGGCCTCTGACCTCTATCCGGGTATCCCCAGAGGTGGCTGAGGGGGCTCTAAGAGGTGCCTGGGAGCACCTGAGGCTCCTCCACTGCAGTGTGGAAGGGACAGGTGTATTCCCTCTGTTCCCCGTGTCCCCCTACTCAGTTTATAAAGTTCCCTTACTAATATTGGAGATACAGGGCAAGGCTCACTTAAGGGACACAAACTCAGGCTGCAGGAATGGCTCAGTGGTTAAAGCGCTTGTTAAGTCAAGTGCTAAGTACCTGAGTTGGATTCCCCAGCACCACATAAACCAGGCATGGTGGCTCATGCCTGTAACAATCTCAGCACTCGGGAGGCTGAGGCAGGAGGATTGCTCAGTGTTCAAGGCCAGCCTGGGCTCCACGGTGAGCTCAGGACCAGCCTGGACTACAGAGTGAGACCCTGTCTCAAAAAAAAAAAAAAAAAAAAAAAAAAAAAAAAAAAAAAAAAAAAAGACACAAACTCAACCCCAGGCTTTTACAATGCCAGACTTTGTGATGTGTAGTTTCTAAAACTTGGATTAAAATGTGGAATCAGTTACATTTACATTGCTCTTTAATAACTAAGAAACTCACTCCAAGATGAAGCTTGATTCTATTTCCTTATTTTTAAATTAGTTTGGTGTTTGGAAAAAGTCAGGGGGAAAAAACATGCCCCAGTTCAGGCTCTCGGCTGCTGACATGTCCACCAGGTGGCATATGAATAACCGCCCCCCTGGACTGGGTGCTCGGTGCTGTAAGGACTGTTCTCCACGTGGAGAGGCTGGTGACCTCGAGAAACAAGCCTGGGAGTTTGAAAATACCAGACAAAACTGAATGGAAATGGGCTTGGCTCCCAGCTCCAAAGTCATCTTTAAGTTGCTTCTTTCTGGTGCAATGGGCCAGGCCGCCCATCTGACTTGGGAGGCTCCCTTGGCTCTGTCTCTGCAGTAACCCACTGTAGGCCTGGGGGACGGGGTCAGGACATATTAGTGCAACTCTGAGGACCCAACCAAGGGAACCAAGAGTGGGTGTCCCTGAGGCAGCTGAGGAGAGGTGAAGACTTAGCAGGAGGGACTGGAAGGCAGTAGAAGAAGCTGCAGAGGGAAGCCCGGGCCCACGGCCGTGCACAGGATGTGGGTGCTGGGTACGGGCGGGTTGGCCCTGGTCACGGGCACTCACTACCTGTAACCTTGGACTACTTAATTCCTGCGAGCCTCAGTCTCTTCACCAACATAGAGTGAAAACACCAGCCCTGCAGTGAAGCGGCCAGGACAGTTGGCTTGGAACATTGTAATGCACAGCAGAGGGGTCGCAGCAGCGGCAGCGATAAGGGTCATGTCTAGACGGGGGTGGCTTGGATGTGGACAGTACTGTGGGGAGGCCGGAGGAAAGCAAAGCCATTGCAACTGTTTCTAAGGCCTTGATCACCTTGAAACAAGACAGAGTACCTGTGTTTTTCTGTTCTCTTTTCTGTGAGCATCTTTCAGGCATAAACACAAGTTATCCTAGGCCCAGTGGACTTTGCTGTGCAGCCTCTAGCTTCCAAGGGGAGGAGGCAGGTCAGAGGTCCTAGCAATCAACCGGGCCGAGCTGTGGCCTAGGGCAGTCGCCGACTGGCTACAGCTTTCAACAAATTTAGTTTATGTTTCTGAATCTTCTGCCAGGTCTTAGATTCACCATCACGTCACCACTCACCATTGCCATTAGTGATGGGGGTTTTCATATTCCTTTCTAGGCAAATATGATTGATTTCAGTAATTGGAAGTAAATGACTTTTTAATAAGCTCGCTTGAAATGCTGGGGGTAATGGTCCTGCTTTTCCAGAGCCTGAGATGATTCCTACCTTCATGCTGTTATTTTATTTCCTCCAAAGGAATAATACTAGGGCTCCTTCCTCCTCTGTTTCTTCCCGTGGCTAAGTATTTCCAAAGAAGAGAGAGGAAGGGGAGAGGGAGAGACAGACTTGCCCCACATTTCGTGGAGACGATTCTAAGAACGATGAGTTCCAGGGAGAGCGTCACTGTTTCTTCCTGAACTTGAGTTCAGCCTACACGCAATTCCAGTATACCTGGCTCTAGAGATCTAAATCTCAAGGGGTCTCAGCTGGTCACCAGGAAGACAGGTGGCAGATGAGGTGCCTGGGAGCTAGAGCTGAGAGAAAGAGGCAGAGCAGGCCGCAGGCCTGGAAGGGAGTTCGCGAGCGAAGATTTGGGACAGGTGTGGGGAAGTGCTCAGAGCCTGCGGACTCCACTTCCTCAGCTGTCAGGGGGCGAGGAGGGAGGGGGCCAGGAACCTGTATGAGAAGGGCTGGGGGTGCACAGGCTTTGGTGTCAACACCTCCAAGCAAGGCACTGAATGCTAAGAGAAGACAGACAGCCAAGGAGAAGCAAATGCCACAGACCAAAGGTGACAACAGCCTATAAGTTCTGCATTGAGAGGTCCTGAAAAGCTTTCCATGTCTGATAAATGTAGAAATGGAGCCCATCCTGACAAATCGAGGATAAATTGAATCAGATGGATGTTCTTCACATTTCTTTTTGTGGTGCTGGGGACTGAAGTCAGGGCCTACGCATGTGAAGCAAGTGCTCTACCCCTGAGCTACAACCCCAGCCTTGTTACAGCTTGTCAGTGTTTGGTGTTTTGTTTTGGAGCCTATACATTTTATATATCTGTGAGCACTTTCCTAAGTTGCTTTGTGAAGTCAATCTTGCCTTTCACAAAAAGGGCCTAGTCTTTAATTATGGCTTTCCTTGTCATGGGGATGTTCTGTTCCCCCAGAGCTGGGGACAGACGGACAATGCCCCCCTATATACATGAGAAGAGGCACTTGCTTATAGTCCTCACGGTAGAAGAAGCTGGTTTCCTGACACTCACGGAGGATATTGACCATCAGCTTGTTCCAGCTGCCTCACAGGGGCCAGCCGAAGACCAGAACTTGACCTCTTTGAACTTGGGAAGATCAATATTTCCAGAATTAGGAGCAGTTTCTGCATAGCATAAAAGGATCTTGATATTATCTCAGAGGGCAACACTGCTCTATCTGAGATAATCATTTAATAGAGCATTTGAGATTTAAACATGTAAGGATTCACTACTACTCCCGAGAAAGCTGTGAAAATGAAATAACCCCCAAAGTAATGAGTGCTTCAAGGGGACAATTAGGGGCGCTGTGTTCAGAAACACAGACTAGGTGTTTCTTTATCAGATCTGTGTTCACTAAACTAGATAATGTTTTCCCCTAAATCTGCAGAGATTGTCCTAACTCTAAAAGAGGGGTGTTTGGGCTTTGGATGTGGTGATGGGTGATTTCATCAACTTGGCAAGACAATGGTGCCCAGATGTTCAGTCATGGGCTTGTCTAGATGATGTTTTTAGATACGAATGTCACTTCAATAAGTAAACTCCAGCTACCTTTCCTTACTCTGTCAATGGAAGACTGACAGAGAGAGAGAGAGAGAGAGAGAGAGAGAGAGAGAGAGAGAGAGAGAGAGAGAGAGAGACAGAGAGACAGAGAGACAGAGAGAGACAGAGAGAAGAAAAAAGGAAAAAAGAACCTGGAGTCTTTCTCCTCTGAAGAAATTCTGCCCCCAGGCTGCCTTTGGACTTGACCTGTACCATCAGCACTTCACTGAAGCGCCAGCCTGAAGGCTTGCCCTGCACAGTTTAAATTTGCCAGCCTCTGTGGGATCCTAACTAGGCCAAGGGATAAGGGAAGGTAGAAGGTGGCTCGGACCCTGATAATCTCATTTTAAGACTGGCAGGAGTGGAGCCCCTCCCTCTTATCCTGGGCCCAGGATGGTCTGCAGCTCAGGTTTCACTCTACTAAAATCCCCAATTTCCTCCCTACCCCAAGACCCTTACCAGAAATCACATGATCAAGTTTTGAAAGACCTAGCACGCAAGTTAGGCCCCAAACTTCCTCCAATCAGTGAATAACCCTTGCCCCTTTACCCTGGCTGACCCTCCTCCCTTCAACTGCTTATAAGCCCGGCCCCCACGGACAATAAACACGCTGTTCACACTGATTCAGTCTCCCAGATGCTAATCCATCATACTCAGGGTCTCTCGAGACCCTGCTACCCCAGACTTTGCTCATCCCTGATTGCCGATGGCCAACGGCAGCCAAGGACCACAGAGACCCCAACAAGCCTCTATAATCTCATCAGCCAGTTCGCTAAAATAAGTCTCTCTCTGTATGTAGGCAGATCCTATTTGTTCCGTTTCTCTGGAGTGCCCTGATGACTGCAGAAGGTGTGAGTGTGCTTCTTGCTGAAGCCCTGCTCCAGCACTTTGGGAACAGAGGGCAGGCGTGGTAGGATGGGCACACAGGCCTAATCTTGTCCCAGTCCTGCATTTGAATGAAAATTCTCACTCCAGTACTGAATACTGGTCACAACAATAGGGAAACAGACTGCTAGTATGACTGTTTAGGAGCTGGGCTGGTACTACAACAACAAAAACCTGTCTAAACAGGCTGATGGTCCCAGTAATGTTATGTGTTTGCATGATATAGAATATCTTTGGATTCCATGTGCTATTAAGAGGTGGGTCACAGGGACATGACCTGGAAGGGTATATGGTGGCCTTGCCCTTCCTCACTCTTTCTCCTTCCCCTGGTGATGCTGTGAACAGCTTTCTTCCAGCAAGGCCTCCACTGTGTGCTTCTACCACTGCTGGCTTCTCACGAATGGACTGTGACCTTCTGAAACTGTGAGCTAAAATAGACCTTTCCTCCCTTAAGTTATGAGTGTCAGATATTTTATCCCAGCAGTGAGGAAGTAACTAAGACAGTCCCATCAATGAACGATGCTTTCCAGGAAGTCCGGGATTAGCTGCTCACTGAAAGGCAGTTCCTCTTGAACCAATGACCTTTTTACGTCAATTAAGATCGAACAGTTCACAATTTTGGAAAAAAATTTGTTATAAACTATCTTATCAGGCTGCGGGCCCAGACACTGTCATGGGTCCCCAGTACAGAGTGGGCTCTGTCTTGAATCATGCCCAGTGGAGGGGACGTGGGGCTCCCTCTAAGAGCCACCTCTAGAAGCAGACAGAGCTACTCACCATGTAGCATTACCCTTAGCTCTGAGACTCCAGGGAAGTTGGCCTGGCCTAGTCAGATGTGGTAGCCAGGGGCCCTGGGCCCTTAAGGCCTGGTAGTGGCCACCAGCAATAGCAACTCAAAGGACCATGTGCTCAGCAGATGGCGGCCTCTGCAGCAGGGAGGAAGATGAGGAAACCAGAGGGCAGGGCCCCAGGCATGGACTCCAGAGCATCTGCGAGGCCGTATGCAGAGATTCTCTCAGGGACAGCCGGGTACTTATTTGGAGCTGGTAAGGAGAGGGTACTAATTTCCAGCAGCAAAGCCAGCAGGGACTTTGGCCGCCATAACTGGAGAATGAAAAGGAAGGAGAGCTCTGTTTGGCTGTCACAGGCTGGTGTGGCCTCAGACATGTGGGACTCATTGGGTGAAATTTCTTACTGCTGTCATCCCTCCAGGAACAAGGATGGGGTGGCTTCTAAGGGAGGGCAACAGGGGAGAAGGCCATGCAGACTGGAAGATTCTATTCCTAACGAATGCCAATCCTAACTCACAAACTGCTGAAGAAATGAAATCTGGTGAAATGTGTTCTTTTTTGCCCTTCTTAAAAAATATCAAAAGCTAATATTTTGCAGATGGCTCTCCAATGGCCACGCTGGCCAGGCCTCGTGGGGTCCAAAACAAACACACCTGATCTGGATCTGGTCAGCATCAGGAGGCCAAAGTAGAGGCCAAGGAATTAATAGAGGAATCCGAGGATTGTTCTGGATCCCAAAGGGCCTCGCCTTGACCCAGCTCTTGCTTTGGAGGAGTTGAGAGCGTGTGGCCAGGAGAGGGCGAGGGCTGAGGGAGTGATGCTCCCGGGTAGCCCTCTTCCTAGAAGCCAATTCGGATCTGACCATCACCGGGTATAGACCCCTCTCTTCACACTGAGGAACATTTGTAATCTTTTATCTTCAGTGTCAAGGGTATCTAAGAGGGGCGGAGGCACAGGACCTGCCATTCCTGGTGAGAACCTTGCTCTGGGCCCTAGTCTGTGGGGGACACTGTACTTGACATAACGGTTTTTTGTACCACAGAAATTGCAGGAATCTGTTTTCCACAGATTGATTACATGTCAGGGGACTAATGTCAACAGCCCTTTGTGGGTTGTTATTATAACAATGCGGGGGTGTTTAGTGGAACTGGGTTTTTTTTTTTTTAATCTGGCTCTTAGGAAATCACTAGCTATGCTAATGACATGAAGGGTGAATGACAGGTGACCTGAGATTGCGCACACACAGCAGGCAAAGACCACAGGGTGCAAAGTAGCACACCCCTAATTCCTTAGTAAGCTGGCCTGCAGCTTCCAACGCACTCTATCTAACCCTCTCGGGTGCAGGGTGCATCGTCCAGCACCCAGGTTTCTGTCTCCTCTCTGGGGGTGCGATCTGGTCACCCTCTGTTGCAGTGGGGTTCGTCCCAGAAGCAGACACAAGTAGTTCGTTTGAAAAGTGGTTCTGGCTGCAGGTGTAGCTTGGTGGAAAGAGCAGTTGCCTGGCATGCACAAGGCCCTGGGGTTGATTCCCTTGCACCATGTAAAACAAAATGTGTTGGGTGGGATGGTGTACACCTGTAATCCCAGCACTCAGGAGGCTGAGGCAGGAGGACTGCTGTGTGTTTGAGGTCAGTCTGGGCTACCTAGTGAGTTTAAGAGTAGTCTAGACTACAGAGTGAGAGTCTACCTCAAAAAAATAAAATAAGAAAAGGAAAAAAGAAAAATGATCCTTAGAAATACTTCGAATAAAGCAGGGAAGCAGAACAGGAAGGGAAGGCGGCCAGTAAAGGGGGCACCAGCAAGCCAGCGCCCGCTGTGGGCAGCGGGGGACACATACCACACAGTCACTCAGTCATCATTCCTGCGGAGGGAAGTTGGGCTGCGCACACAGGTCTGTCAGCTGGGGCGCCTCGTCCCTGGCTGAGGCCTCGTGGGCAGGGCACCCACTGCTCAGCACCAGCCTGCCCTGACTTCTCCTGGACGGCTGAGCGCGCTGTGAGTGGGAGCGGGAGGCGCCGTCACGTGAGGTCATGCTTGGGGGCGCACGCTGTGCTGGAGTGACATGGGGGTGGCGCCGACAGCCCCCCCCCCCCCGTCCTGTATTTCTTGTTCTTCCTCCTCCTTGTCTGAAAAATATCACCACTGCCCACAGTTAACACTGTCTCTCACACACGGAGCCGACGCGCTGATGCCAAGGCAGCAAAGAGAGAAAGTGGCAGAGGAAATGCGACATTCTCGCCCGTCTCACGCCTGGTGGAGTCCCGCAGGCCGGGCTGGTGCCTGGGGAGGGAGGGGCTTGTTTTGCTTTTTGGCTTGGCTGATGTGGGGGGCTGAAATAGCCCCTAGTTTTGCACTGATCACATTGTAAGGGAACCCACACTGGATCACGACTCTCGTTCTGCATGGGGAGGTGAGCTCCTCTTTCAGTGCCTCAGTTTCCCCTTTGGTGTGACATCTTGGAAGTGCACCACGGGAGGTCTTTACTTCTTTTTTCTTTTCCCATGGAGATCAGCTTCCGTTTGGGGCACTGACGAGGTGTGCCACCATCTGGGAGCAGGTGGGGTCAAACGACTGTCATGGTTAATCTCGATGGCCGACTTGACTAACAGGAGAAACACCCAGGGGATTAGCACTTCCGGGGTGCCTGGTGGTGTCATGGAGGTCTCACTTTGGACACTGTATCTGGTCCTGGCTCTTTCTGCCTGGCTCTCTTCTCAGGGCTTTGCTTCCTTCAGGAAGCGAGCAGCTCCCGCCATGACGCTTCTGCCCCGGAGCCAGCCAACCACAGACTCAAGCCACGAAGCCATGAACAACGGTACACCCCTCCTCCTCAAGGTGTCACGTATTTTGTCCAAGCAATGGAAAAGAGGATCAACACACCATTTCAAGGTGGCATCTAGAATAAGGCAAGCCACAAGCCCCCCTCCGGCCGGGACCAGGGGACCCAGCTGAGGTGCTGGATGCATCTTTGTGAGGCTCCCTCGCTGCAGGGGGCCTGGAAAAAATATTATAGGTGTAGAGAGTTATTTTTTTTTAAATTGTGAATGAACGTTAAATTCCTGCATCAACTGGTATGACCACAAGATCTTTTTTCTTTAGTCTGTTGACATGGTGGGTTGGATTGATTGGTTTCTGAATACTAAATCAGAATTATATTCCTGCAGTAAGCCTCACTTAGTCATACTGTTTATTCTATGATACATTGATTAACTATACGGTCTGCTTAGATTAAAGTAATTAATAATTTTATTTCAAGTAGAGTTTTACAGTCAGCATACAGTTGGCTTAAAAGAACCTATTCGGCCAATCTCTACCTAGTTGTGAATGCATGTTTATCGGAAATATTAGTCTATGGTTTTCTTAAGATGTCTTCGTTTGGTTTGGGATCAGGATGGTGCTAGCCTCATAAACGAGCTGGGAAATGTTCCCTCTTCAAGTCCATGGAGGAGACTGTATAGAATTTACATTATTTCTGTTGCAAATATTTGGTAAAATCTTACAGTGAAACCATCTGGGCCTTGCATGCAATTTCTTTTTCGAGTGTGTTTGGAGTACCAAGTCAATTTCTTAAACATATACTGAACCACCCAGGTTATCTATGTCTTCTTGTGATTTTCAAGGAAATCTCCCAGTGTATCTAAACTGTGAAATGCGTGTGGACTACTTTTCACGTTACCTTATCCTGTAATCCCCTTCCTTTCATTTTTGATTTTCTTTCAAAGAACCAGCTTTGGTTTCACTGCATTCTTATCTTTTTTCCTCATCCGTTTCACTTAAGCTTTGCTCCCATTTTTACTATTTTCCTTTGGAATTATTGAAAATTATTGAGCTTGCCTTCGAATTCCTTCACTTTTCTTTTTACTGGCTTCCTACTATGGGATTTAGGTTTGCTGATTTTAGACCTTTCCTTTTTGCCAACACAAATGTTTCTGAATTTCCCTCTGAGTACTATTTCAATTACAATTCACAAATTTTGATGGATTTTATTTTTATTTTCCCTCAGTTCAAAATATTTCTCTGTTGAAATTTTGTTTTTGACTCACAGGTTATTTGGCAGTGTGCTGCTTAACTTTTACGTGTTTGGAAAATTTCCATTATTTTTCTAGGGCTGATGTCTAGTTCAGTTCCATTATTGTCAGAGAACATACTTTGGGTTTTTTCAATTCTTTTATATTTGTTCATGTTTGTTTTATGACCTAGAATGTGGTGTGTCTTGATGAATGGCTCATGAAAACAATGTGTGTTCTGCTATTTTTGGGTGAAATGGTCTATAAATGCCATTTAGATCCAATTGGTTGATTATGCTACTCATTTTTCATATGTATTTGTGATATTTGTTAATTTCCTAGTTGTTCTATTAATAGCTAAGACACTTTTGGGTCTCTAACTATAACCGTGGACTTGTGCACTTCTCCTTGGAGTCGTATGATATTTTGCTTCAGGTATGCTGCGGTTCTGCTCCTGACTGCATACCAAGAGTGGCTATGCCTCCCTGGGGAACTGCCTCTTTGGTCAATACACCATATTCCTTTCGGGGTCTTTCCCTGCTCTCAGGCTACTTCACCTGACACTTGCATGGCCAGTCCGGGTTTTCTCTGATTCTTGCTTGCTGGATCTGTACCTTTCCAGCCCTTTGCTCTAACCTACCTATAACATATTTAAGGTAGGGGTCTAGTAGAGAGCATATAGTTGGGTCTTTTTCTTTAAATCTCTTCTGCCAAACTCTGCTGTTGTTTTCAGCCCTGGATTGAACCAGGGCTTTCTTGTGGAGCTATACTCTCAGCTCTTTTTTTATTTTAAGATATGGTCTTGCTAAGTCACTATGTTTCCCAGGCTGGGCTGGACCTTGTGATCCTCCTGCCTCAGCCTCCCAGGGTGCTTGGATTGTAGGTCTTTGCCACCTGCTTGGATAAATATCTGCCTTTTAATTGGTATGTCTGGCCTGTTTATATTAGTGTAATTAGTATTATGTTTAGATTAATTCTACCATTTTATTATTTTTTCCTATTTTCACTCTCTTGTTTCTCCTTTCATAATTTTAAAAATTATTTGAATGCTTTGAGTATTCCATTTTGATTTATTCATTCAATTTTTGATTATTTCTGTTTTCATTGTGTTTTTGGTGATTAGATGTTGTGTGTGTGTTTACAATTAATGATATTTTGCCACTTCAGGTAGATGACAGTAACCTATCAACACACAGGTTCTTGACTGTCTCCTCTTGTGTTGCATGTGTCCTATCCACGGTGTGCACATACAGTGACAACTGCATCAGTCTTACAAGTTTTGCTTCAAACGATCATGTTTTTAAAAAGAACATAGAGAAGAACAGACTTTTTACGCTGCCAAGATATCTGCCATTTCTACTGATTTTTCCTTCATTCCTGATGATTCACGTTTCCTTTCAGGATCACTAGTTTTTTTACCTGAAGAATTTTCTTTAGCATTTCTCTTACAGAAGGTTCACTGGTGACAAATGCTCTTACATTTTTCTTCCTTTCATAATGTATTCACTTCATCTTCTTTCAGAGAGGATATTTTTGCTGGATATAAAATTCTGGGTTAGCATTTCTTTGCTTTCATCACTGTAAAAATGTTGTTCTAAAAAAAAAATGTTGTTCTACCTCCTTCTGGTCTCTGGGGTTTCTGATGCAATGTCCACAGTTGTTTAAATAGTTGTCATCCTAGTCACTTCCAACATATTTTTAAAAATCTTTATTTCTTATTAAGATTCCTTGATGTGTGGACTTTGTTGAGTAATTTTGTGTCTTTCAGCAAGTTTGGGAGCTTTCATTCATTTATTTAAATACTTTATGCTTGATTTTTGTCAAAGGCTGACAAGTGAGCAAATATTTTTCCTATACTACACTCTTTTTTTTTTTTTCTCAATCTGTAGTCCAGGCTGGCCCTGAACTTCCTATATAGGCCAGGCTGGCCTTGAATTCATAGCAATCCTTCAGCCTCAGCCTTCTGAGAGCTGAGATTACTGGCAAGTACTATCCCACCCCGTTTATACGGTGCTGGGATGTATAACTAAGGACCTTGCACTCACTAAGCCAGCCCGCTAACTGCTGTGCTGTCCCTCCAGCCCCACAACACATGCATATTTCCTTCCAGGACTCTGATGACACAAATGTTAGGTCTTTTCCTGTTGCTCCCATAGGCTCTGCTATTTCTTTGAAAACAGCTTTATTGAGATACAATTCATACATCATGAAATTTGTCCACTCCCACGCATCAGCAGTGTTTTGTGTATTCATAGTCACAGACTACCCACCATAGTCTGAGAATATCTGTTTCACCCTCTTGCCACCAATGTCTGAGCCTGCTCTTCCTCCCCAGCTTTCTACAGTCACTCATAGGACTTCTGTGTCCAGCGACTTTCGAATTCTGAACTTTTCATGTAAATTAAGTCACACACTGCGTGGTGCTGGTGATTGCCTTCTCTAGTGCAGCGCAGTTCAAGGTCCATCCCTGTCATGTCAGCATGCAAGTGTGTTCACACCAGCACTTACTATGAAGCACAGTTTGAAGAGCTGCTTTAGGCTTTACTGGATAATTCCAGTGTTGGGTCATTTCAAGGCCAACATCTTTTGATTGTCTTTTCATTTATGAGATAAGATTTCTTTAGTTCTTATGTTCTTAGATCACATCTTGACATCTTTTTCTTGGATTGAATAGAGCAAATTATTCACTTCGCCCGGAACAAGACCAGGGTCTTGCTCCATAGTTCAATCTGATCCTGAACTCACTATGTAGTCCAGGAAATCCTCCTGCCTCCGCCTCCCAAGTACTGGGATTACAGACGTGTGCCACCACATCTGGTTTGTGTGGTGCTGGGGAATCAAACTCAGGGCCTTCTGCTTGCTAGACAAATACTCTAACTGCTGTGCCATTCTTCCAGCCCCATATCTTGCCATCTTAAAGGTCTTACTTCAGTCCTAAGAAGACCACTTATATTTTTGTTTCTTGGTTTATTTTAGCAGACAACCTAGTTAAATTGTGGTCACAAATTTGACTAAGTCTTCTGAGAGCTGGGATTTTAGAACGAGTTCTGCTTCAAAAACTCTCACTCAGTGGCCAGTGTGGGACCTGAGTGTTGCTCCCTCCAAGAGCTCAGTTCTCTGAACTATCTCTCCCTTCTCTTTAAATCCACACACGCTCAGCTTGGGAGTGAGCCCAGGAGTGCGGTGGAGTTACTCCCTCCCCTCTGCGACCTTCCCTACACATCCCAGCATCCCTGAGGCCCTGCCTCCCGGCCTCTCCAAGGCAGCCAGGCTTTGCCATCTCTCCTGTGCCACGGATCTCCCATGGGTGCATCTTCTGGCAGCGCTGAATGGTGGGGAGGCAGGGAGAAGAAAGCACCAAGGATTCTTTCCACAGTTTTGGTACCACAGGTCTCATGGTCAGTGAGGCTGCTGGCTGCCGCTGCCACTGCCACCACGGGGTTTCCTGGAGCTGCCAACCCCGCAGTACTGCAAATTCTGGTCTCCTTCCTCAGGCTGCGCGCTACTGTTTGCTTTTCAGAGTTCTCAGCCAGCTGCTCCCTGCATCCTGTCTAGGGCTTACAGTTGCCTTTGGTGAGAGAGATAGTATAGAGGAAGATTATTTCACTTTGCCCAGAACAAGAATCTCACGCTGGTTTTTATTACGAGCAGATGTCCATGTCACTGGCCAGTAGTACAGTCAGGACTGAAAGGTCTCGTTCAGAGCATCGGCTTCATTTCCTTTCTCATGATACAGGCTGCTCAGCTGCTATCCCTTACCGGCCCGCCAGTGGGCTGTGCCATGCTACACTTAATTCTTTCTTTCACCTCTGACAGCTGCGTCTATGTTATCTTCTGGCTCATCCACCAGGCTGGTTCTCAAATCTCAAATCTCTCCCATCACCTGTCCTCTGGTCTCACCTCTACAGCACTGTAGATCTGTCCCTCCTCAAATTTACACGGTAGCTGTTCTATCAGCCTGGACTCGAGGGATGTGGGCAATAACTACTGTGTCCCTATGATGTCTTGTTATTCTAACTTGTATAATTTTAGGGCATTTTCATTAAACTCCAGATCAAGACAGGAGAGGCTACTACTGCTAATTAATCATAGTAATAATTCAGAAGTTATAATGAATACAATAAAGCAAGGAAATAAAACGCTGAGGGTACCTATAAAAAGATTTTTATTCCGTTAAGAATATCATTGCATTCCTATAAAACTCAAAAAACTATCGAAGGAAAAAAAGCCTACTAAAAAGAGAATTTGGTAAGATGGCAAGGCAGAAGGAAAATGTATTATTTAAGTAGATTTTTTTTCTACCCCAGGAAATGGAAAAAACTATTGCATCCTCAAATGCCTCAGACATTGCAGGACATTAGTAGGAATCAGTCCTATTCCTTGGGTTCCTAGGACTTTTTCCCAAAGACTGGCAAATTGGGGCAGGTACCCTGTGGTCTGTTATGTGTGGTGGTGGACTGGGAGCTAAGAATAGTTTTTACATTTTTATACAGCTGGAAGAGAACAAGAAGTAGGAGTGCTCTGGTTTGGATGCTGAGTGTCCCTCAAAAGGCAAATGTATTTGGAACTGTGTGTTATTAGGAGGTAGGGCTTGGCTGCAAGGGGCTGAAAAACTTGGGGTTTGACCCGGAAAGATTGTGTCAACTGTGATTATGGGCACCTAGGGCATGTGTTGTTGACTTATGGGCCAGGAAATGAGGGAGAGACACCTACCCTAGCAGCTTGAAAGCTTGAACTAATTAAAGGAAGAAGAAGAAACACTGTTACAGCTTCTTTCTGGGAACGCTCTGGCCTTGCCTGAGTCTCCAGACCTGGGCTTGCTCTTACTTCACCGCGTTCCTGGCGGCTATGGGGTCGGCAGCTCTCCAGCCTCTGCCATGTGCCTCCACCACTGCCGGCTGCCCCGTGAAGGGACTGCGTGTGGAGAGACCTTCTGAAACTGTGAGCTACATAAGTCTTTTCTCCCTTAAATTGTGGGTGTCAGGCATTTTGTCACAGCAACGAATAAATAGCTGAAAAACAGAGGAAGAAAAGAGGCCATACGCAGCCTGCAGGTACTGACATATTTACTATCTGGTCCTTCACAGGAAAAGTTTCCACAGACGTAAAGCCAGCAGCATAGGATGCGAGTGCATCAGTGTTCACTGAAGCACATGTTATATGACAACAATGACAGAAAGAGAGAGAGAAAGAGAGGAAGAAATATCTACCAGCTGAAAATAATGGAGTATGTCGAGGAACGTCCCATGGCATACAAGGCTTTGGAGCCACTACCCAAACCAGTTGATCTGGAGGAATGTGTACAGGTGTGGACACATACATAGTACACACATGTGCATGATTTACATACATTAATAGTTAGAAAACAAGATTCAGAGAAATTTATGTAATATAATTGTCATCACCATTTTTTGGTAAGGCGATCTCTCAGGTGAATACGCGCATGTTATGTAAAGAAGGAGAGAGGGCTTGTGATGTTAGGCTAAGGGACAGGGACATGTTTGTTTGGTGCCACCACATAGGCCTCAGAGGGTTTTGAGTGGCAGTGAGCAGGAGGGACTCCCTAGCATAGGAATTTTCACCTTCCCAATGCAGTCTTCACTATTCATTATCCGGAATTCTAGTTTGTAAGTGGCCAGTCAACGATTGGCCAAATCTGCTACCCCTCTCGCCTTTCCTGCCAGTGATGGTCTCTCCTTTGGAACCAGGGTCCTGGGATTCTTCAGCAGCTGAACATCTTTGTGGCTTTGCCAGCAGTCTGGGTCCACCTTGACCCTAAAGTCCTTCAGGTACAATCTTCTCTGGGCCCTCCAGTGAAAATGGCGCCAACGTGCAGTTGCCACGTAGCGACATTTTGGTCAACGATGAACTGTATATTTCTGACAGTGGCCCTGTGCAGTAGCTTGTCCAGTGACCGGGCAGCCATGATGTTAGCTCAACGTTGAAACTGCCTTGGAAGCACTTCTCAGAAAGTGTCCCTGTTGCTAAGGCACGCACCACACCGTTGTCCTTATTGCCTGGCTGTGGATGCCTAGGGAGGGACAGTCATGCCCCTAGTGGCTCCAGGCCAGCAGCTGTCCTCCAGTCAGCCGAGCCCCTGGGGTGGGTGCGGGAGGCCCTTCGAATCCATCACAACGCGGCCTCTCTCTGGGCATTGGTGAAGGATTGCTCTAGCTACCTCGCTGGGGTGATGGGAAGCTCACTCCTCACAGCTCTTCCTTTTGATGTCCTTATTATCTTTTCTAATTCGAGGAACACATCATTTCACAGCCTTCAAGCACGGAATGGGTCCTGGTGTAGGCGATTAATCCTCTTTATGTCTTTGGCGTCCCTTGCAGATTAAATTGGTACATTAACCATGCCTAAAGTCATTTCTTAATTATTTGCTTTTGCCTCCCAACAAAAGGGGGTAACGAGGGGCCCTGGTATTTGCCAATGCGTTGCCAGGTGCAGCTATAATCCAATTAATTATTAGGAATTTTTCTAGATTTCAGCACATCTCAACATGTGTTAATATGTTGTTTTGCAAAACAGTTAAATTTTAAAAATACTCAAGCATAATTGATTATGTCTTCAATAAAGATTAAATTAAGAAAATCAGTCTTTACCTCATTATAAAACTTATATTTTCATCAGTAAAATCATTAAACTGTGACTGGCAAAAATACTGTAACCATCTGTACGAAGGAGTTGATTATTTGTGTAGTAGCTATCGGCTATAAGACAAGTGATCAGATGTTCCCATCTCTACTTCTGACTGTTCCGTGTCAGTGACAATCTGTAGTGTGACCAAGGTTA
This sequence comes from Ctenodactylus gundi, assembly GCA_004027205.1. Lineage (NCBI taxonomy): Eukaryota > Metazoa > Chordata > Mammalia > Rodentia > Ctenodactylidae > Ctenodactylus > Ctenodactylus gundi. Next base: position 81,664 of record PVKB01005810.1, read on the forward strand.
ACGTGGAAGCTTCCCTGAGGCCGTGCCGGGATGACAGGCTTATGCAAGGCCCATTTTTGTTTTTTGTTTTTTTGGAAAAATATAGAAAAGTAACTCTCTTAAGGTTCTTCCAAAAATCTGAAGAAAAATTAAAACAAGGGGCAGACTGGAAGAAAACATCTGCTCCATATCCCATAGACGAAGGCCCAATATCCAGAGGATACTAAGAACTCTTACAAATCAAAAAGAAAAATCCAGCTAACCAATTGGCAACGTGTCTAAGATACACACAGAAAGCACTCAGCTTCACCAGCTGTTAGGGAAATGCAAATTAAAACAATAATGAAATACCATATTTTTGCTCTCCAACTGGCAAAAACTGAAATGTCTGATATTACCATGTACAGGCAAGGAGGCAGGGAAGTGGGGACTGTCACACGCTGAGGGGACTAGAAATTAATGAAAACTCTTGGGCAGACAACTGGAGGTTACTCGTGAAAATTAAAAACACACATACACACTGTTATTCCTTCCAATTCTTCTTGGCATCTATTCCAAAGAAGCAGATTTGTATATAAAAATGCATGCATCATATGTGAGAGAGAAAAACTGGAAGAAAGGTGAAATGTTTGTTACAAAGGAGTAGTTAATAGACCGCAGTTCATTCCCCATACAAAATGGTGGGTGGCAGATGCATACTCGTGTGAAAGGAGCAAAGCAAGGTGGAGAATGACTTTGGCATGATGTCGATGCCACAGAACAAGGTGTCTTTCTAGATAGGTCTGTCTGTCTGTCTAGAACCCTAAAGAAGAAGATGGAGTCAAGTGAAATTGCTACGTGTGGTCACACCTCCTGGAGAGGTGACATGGTCAGTATGGGAGAAGGAACAAGGCGGGGCTCTCATACGCATGGGACATCTCTATCTCTCTCTGTATAATACATACCTATACTATATCTAAATCTGTATCGACACGTCTCTCTCTGTACATAGGATATGTACATGCCGCCTTCCTCAGTTTTGTTTTCTACAGTTCCAGTTACCTGCAGTTAACTGAAGTTTGAAAATATTGAATGGAAAATTCTAAATATAAATAATCCTTAAGCTTTAAGTAAAGTCCTGTTCTGAGTAGTGCAATGAAACCTCATGCTGCCTGCTCTGTCCCACCCCAGACGTAGTCACTCCTTTGTCCAGTGTGTCCCCATTGTATATGCTACCTATTCATTAGTCACTTGGTGGCAGTTGTGCTTAGCAATTGACTGGCACGCTATTGCAGTGCGTGTGTTCGAGAAGCCTGTATTTTATTCAATGGCCCCACATGTAAGGACACCAGTGTGGCCACTCAGGTATGCCAGAAGATAATCCGCGACGTGCTTCCTCTAGGTATCTTGTCATTATGAGAAGGGCAAACACAGTAATATAAGGTGTTTTGAGAGTGACAGGGAGAGAGATCACATCCCTTGTCTTACATTATTATAATTGTTCTATTTTATCACTAGTTACTGTTGTCAATCTCTTACCGTTCCAATTTATAAATAGAATTTCATTATATGCCTACGACAAAACATGGTATGTATGTATAAGGTTTAGTACTACCCATGGGGTCATATGTCCATCTGGGGACCTTGGGATCTGTTCCCTGCAGGTAAGGGAGAACTAATGTTTTAATGTGTGGTTTATGGCAAAATGCATCCATGAATTTACATATCCAATTTAAAAAGAACTGCCCAAGAATGTAGGACTTTCTACATTTCAGATCAGAGGAGACGTCTATCTGGGGAGGAAGCTCAGCCTAGTCCTTGGTCACCTTCCACCGACCTCTGCCTCCTTCCTCTCCAATCTGCCCGGGAGTAAACATGAGGGAAAAGCTTTCTCTGGGTCCGTTTCCTTCCTTTCCTCATCAATATGAACTCAGAGAAGACATGTGACCTTCCCTGGCACCTTAACAGTAGTGGCCTAGTGGCCCTCTTTAGCTGGGCTGTGATTTTTCCTGCATCCGACTAAGGTATGGACCTCGGAGCCCAGTAGAAAGGGGACTGAAGGAACGGGCCCACCCTTGCCAGGTGTGTGCTCCCGGGCACACTCAACACCTCCCTAAGCCTCAGCTCCTTCGTCTGAGGTGAGTGGACAATGACAGTCCCTCTACCAAAGTTAGCGCTTACAACAGTAGT